>PVKN010020779.1:0-15793 GCA_004027915.1 Capromys pilorides
GGTCCATGCTATATTGTATGAGCTAAATGCTTCATCTAACATAAAAGGAACTTTAGTGCAAGAAAGAGTCTACAGGGCTTAAACTGACCCTAGTACATGTGTTTTTCATTCAAGAAGTTCCTAGTTAAACATTCAAGTAAAATGAATAAACTAAGATTTGATTAAAGCTATTTCCATTGATTTGCTGATTTAATTGAAGTGTAACTTTCTACTTGTTGTTCCAAATATTGATGGTTCATATCTCAATAAGAAAAATTTCAACTTCACATATTCACATAGTAAATCCTTCTTTAGAAGGTACTGATAGTAAGCACTGTGCTGCATTTTAGGTAGGAAAGAAAAATAGAACACAAGAGAGTTATAGCTGAAAGGGAACTTTACATATAGGACATAGGAAAAATATGTAAAGAAATAGGAGAGGGTAAGGGTTCTCAGATTACAGTACCTGGCTCAGCATGGCTGGGCACTTGAGGAGGCTATTGCTGGAGTGGGAGTTGTGGGGTCCAAATAGGCTGTGAACTGGTGAGGACCAAGGTTAAGATTTCCCTAGGTCACTGGATTTTCTGCACTGTGAAGGACATTTCACTAAAAGGGTGACATGACAGACTTGAAATTTATTTATGTATTTTATTTTATTTTGCAGGACCAGGGTTCAAACTCACAACCTTGCACTTGCCAGGCAGATGCTTGTGCCACAGAGCTATCTCCCCAGCCCCCATACTTGAAATTTAGAAGGATGGCATTGGCCATAGTGTGGATGGATTGAGTGGTAAAGCAAAGAATTAGAAAGGAAGCAGGGCACCAAGTAAGAGTCCCTTATAGCAATTCCAAAGAGAATGATGAGCAAGTGAACAGAGATCAAGGCTTTGAATTTGAAAAGCAAGTGAGCAAACAAGACAAATCTCAGACTCATACACTGAGGAGGAATAATAAAGAAGAATCCAAGGGAAAATGGGCTAATCAGGTATGCGCTAATTTTCTCAGCCTTTTACTGGATTTTACAAGCAAGGTAGCTTAAATAGTATACTTGTTATTTTATCACAGTTCCGAGTCTGGGCATTGAAAATCTGAGGTATCAGGTGGGTCCATTATGAGGATTGTGGCAGAGGATTTGCCCCTTTTCCCAGCTGATGCTGAACACTGGCAACAGGTGTCATTCCTTGGTAAACACAAGCATCATCCCATTTTCTGCCTTCATTTCCAAATGTTCGTGTGTGTGTGTGTGTGTGTGTGTGTGTGTGTGTGTGTGTCTATAGGTTTCTTCTCTTTATGAGGACATCTATCCTCTTTGCCTCAGAGTTCACTCTATTTCAAAGTAGAGACATATTCTAAGGTCCTGAGAGTTAGGACTTCAATGCATGAAAGTTTGAGGGATATTACTCCACAAAACTGCTATTCATAGAGATGGGAAATTCATGAAGATAAATACATTTGGGGGAAAATTGTTAATTCATCATTGGTTGCATTGAAATACTCAGGAGATATTCAAATAGCATTTTTCTCAAGAAACACTATGAAACTGGACCACAGAAACCAGTACTTTTGGCTCAGGAAGATAGCTCCATGGCACAAGTGCCTGCCTGGCAAGTGTAAGGTTGTGAATTAAAACTCCAGTCCCCAAAAAATAAAAATTAAAATTAAAATTAAAATTAAAAAGAAAGAAAGAAACCAGTACTTTTCAAAAAGACTTTGGCCACACCACTTACTGTAATATCTCTCATTTATCTTTAATTTCTAAAGCATTCAAATTATGCTCAATAGGAGCAGGAATCTATTTCTTTATTTTTTTTTTATTTACTTATTTATTGTACTGGGGATTGAACTCAGGACTTGCGCTTGCCAGACAGGTGCTTTTGCCACTGAGCTATCTCCACAGCCCTTGGAATTTAGATATTGATTGAAACATTAAGCATTGGAAGGAGCGAGCCAAATATACAGGTACCTAAGCCACTACCTCGATGAATTCCAATAGCTTGGTATTCATGTGATGCACTGTAATTCATGGGCAAGCAGCCCAAACTTGGTGGAAAAGCTTGTCTTTAGTGTTCTTCATAATATGATTCTATAGCATGACTGACACATTTCCATATGCCCCAAAGCATCATCTGGTGGGATATTGAGGTTTTTCCTAACAGCTTTCTTTAGAAATCTGGAATACTTAGTCAATTTTTCAATATATTATTCAATATATTTTTATAATAGATTTTCTGTCTCTCAATAAAATGTTTCTGAGAAAGCATTTATTATTCATTTACCTACAGCTTTTTTTCCCTAGCATAGTACCTCATTTGTGGTAGACGTGGAGTAAATCTAGTTCCTGGATCCTCCTGTATAAATGTTCAGAATACAGAGTTGAATTAAGTTTCTGTAACCCACTTATGCACATAGCATTTAGGCTTTCAATCCCTGCTGCCCCTTCCTTCTCACCACGGAAACGCATTCTGTTTCCTAAGCACAAATAATGTCAGAAAATATTCCTAATAAAGTCAGTGCACAAGCACTATTTTTAGGCAGAGCATCTGGAAAGCACTGGAAACTTCTGAGATTGAAACTTACATAAACCACAGCAGTGAGAACCTTCTCCCAGGCTCAGTATGTGCCAGGCACCTTAACTTTAGACAAGAGAAGCTATTGGAGAATGAGGTCCATGGAGACAGCAGCAATAAAGGCCAGATCAACCATCTTGAAATCCTAGCTCAACTGTATGACCTGAACAAGTTCTGTGGCTTCTGCTAGCCTCAGTTTCTCCTGTTCACAATAATAATAGTCCCTTTTTCCTAGGGTTCTCATGAGCACAACAATGGTAAGGACATGAAAGAAAACAGAAAGGCTTGCTGCATAGTATATGTTCTTGTCAAAAGTTGCTATCATCTTTATAGGAGGGAGACAAAGACACTAGAAACCTCAAAGACCTATTAAATCATTCTAGAAAGCAGGACTGAGGGGAAATGAAGGCATAATTGTCAAGTGTATTTAGAGAGGGGGCATTGCTGTAGGTGCTCGTGTGATCTGAGAAAGTCTCTAGTGAGAAAGAAGCATCTAATACCTTTTCAAAGCTTTATTCTTAAAAGAAAATTGAAAGGAAAAAATAAAAATGTACTTTCAAAACTCTATTATTTTAGGCACTTGACTGATTTTGACTTCTCTCAAATCTGTTCCTCAATACAATTTCCACAGAAGCATTGGTTCTCACAATATTTACTATTGTAAGCTTCATCAAACAGCCAAGTGATTTCTTAAAAAATAGAGGCCTTGACCTTTGCCTTTCTGTTAGCTAGGAACTTAATCATTCTTTGGTGAATAATACCGACTCTGTTTGCAGGCCCAGGACTGGTGACCAGAGTTCATGAGAAGGCCTTGCCCATTTTCTTTGCAGCAGAGCTCTTCAAATCACAGCAAATGGCTTTGTCTTCTGTGCCTAGGCCCTGGCAGAAAGAAGGATTAGGAAAGGCTGAAGAGTCCCTTTCTTGAAGGGTATCTGTACCACTGTTGCCCCTGGTCTCT
Organism: Capromys pilorides; assembly: GCA_004027915.1. NCBI lineage: Eukaryota > Metazoa > Chordata > Mammalia > Rodentia > Capromyidae > Capromys > Capromys pilorides. The sequence goes on from PVKN010020779.1 coordinate 3,505, forward strand.
ATCAAGCTGTGATAAATGGGAGCATACCTAAGTTAAAAATTTGTTTAATCTCTTCAGAACTGATTACAACTCTCATCACTTTTTGTAGCTTACTAGAATGTTTTATCTAAAACTATCTGTCTCTAAAGTTTCTTGTGTTGAGCTTTGAAATGATTAGAGGAAGTATGGCATCAGAGTTCAGATTTTAGGTTGATTCAGATACCAGGTGTTAGGGTTTAGAACTGAAACATCTCCTAGAAATATTGAGTGTTCAGAGATGCAGCCTCTGGAAGGTGATTGGCTCATGAGGATGCTGGGCTCCTCAATGATTCATCCATGGATGAGTCCAAAGCTGAAGATGCTGTTGGAAAGTGGAGCTAGACTGGGAGAGGTGAGTCACTCAGGTATGACCTGGAAGGGCATATTCTTGTACTGAGTTATTCTCTTCCTCTTTTCCTGCTTCCTGGTTGTGTGAGGTGAGCTCTGTTTTCTGTTCAGTTTCTTCTTGGCCAGCTGATCATGGACCAAAACCTCAAAACTGTGAGCTAAAATTAATCTCTTTTCCTTTAAGCTAGAAGTGTTAAGTATTTTGACCCAGTGAAGGGATAGTGAAGAAAGACACTCATATTTTAATTTATTAGTTGTAAATTCCTGAGTGAGTTATTCATCTTCCCAAGAATATCAGTTTCCTCATCTGTTCAACTGAAATGGATAATAAGTCCCACTTATGAATATAGTTGTACATTGCAAAAAAATATGCTTGGTATATCACAGCTATTCAATAAAGTCCATTACTGTGATTTTAATAACATTGCAGATAGGCATTCTAAGCTTTTGTTTCACAGCTATGGAAGCCTTATAGCCCCAATTCCAGGAATGTCATTTCCTTGACTTTAAGTCTTGGCGGGCATGGGATCAGGGGCTATTCTGCTACAACAAATGGCAATTTTTTAAAACAATGACTTCTATCCAGACAGTAAGGGAAAGCTCTTTATTTTTAATTCGTTAGGTTGGTCTTTCCATAATTTTAAGCAGTGGCTTAAAACAATAAAATTTCCAAATTAAGTCTGTAAGCACAATGGGTACAACTAATTGCCATGTGAATTGATGGGATATCAATTCAGGCTAAGTGGCTCTGCTGGACTCTGCTGTGATCACTGGCACATCTGAGAATTGATCCATACTATATGATCTGGGCTGGGTCTGTCCCACCTCTCTTCTATTCTTTTCCTGGGACACTCTGCTCTCCCTAGACATGATGGGATAGTTATAAGTCTGGGGAAGTCCAACCACTCCAGTGTTTTGCAACCTCTCCTATTACATCTGAAGCAAGTCACTCAGCTGAACAGAGAGTTAGGGGGAGGTGAGGTTACTCTCCTTATTAGTTAGGGGGAGGTGAGGTTACTCTCCTTATTAGTCAGGATTCTCCAGAGTCACCAAACAAATATACTATATATTAATAGGAGGGGATTTATCTGATTGGCTTAAACAGAGGCTGAATAGGTCCATGAGAACCTTGGGTAGGTTGATGAGTCTGAGCGATTCATACCTGCTCAATCCAAGACTGGAAGCCTCAGAATCAGAGAGTTCAACATAGCCACCCCAGTATAAAGCTAGAGGCCTATGAGCTGCTGGAGAGTGACTGAGACGCATCTGTATTCAAAGGCTCAAAAAACTGGAGCCTGATGTCCACATAGGACAGCAACAGACAAATGCACCTGCTCAAGAGGAGTTGGACACCAACACTAGCCACCTTCTGTTCTTCCACTCCATCTGGGCCTCAGCCATTAGGATGACCACAAACTGAACTTCAGAAAATTACCTGGACTCTTATTAGGAGAACATAAACTTTGTCCCATATAAAGAATGATTTCCAAGTGTTAGAAAAATGTTGTCACTGACTTAATAGCTAGGATGGGTGAGTTAATTAGAATTTTCTGTGAATGTTCTGAATTATGTTATAGAGATATGTGCAACACTGATTTGTTTTGAGGAACAGAGAATCCACCTAAGATTAGATTTTTGGTGGTTTTTTCACATATGAACATAGGCAATCTCGTGTCTAGGAGCTTCGACATGAATTTGGTCATGACTAGATCCATACAGTGCTGGAAGGTTTAACAAGCTCTGGATTTACGAACATCTCCTCTACAACCTAATTGGCCCTGTATACATGTCAGCTCATTAGGATAGAGCTCTATCCCTTTTGATTGTTACTGATCATGTTCCTTGGTATTTTATTTAATTAGTTTTAGGCAAAATAAGAAGTACATGTATCCATAACAAGATAGTTTTTAGAGGAAATGTATCTCACTTTTAGTCTCTGAGTTCTAGTCCCTCAATCTTCAGGGAAATTCCTCATCCCATTGATCAGTGGTGAGTTCAGATTCTGGGCTTTAGTGCCTTCATTTTCCTGCTGCATTCCTCAGAGCAGCCTTGAATTCTTTAGGAGCTGATAGAGGTTAGTTGTCATTTGAAAATGTTTTCCTGCTAAATGTTTCATTTAGGAGCTAATTTGTACTGTGCTTTCCAGTGAGCTCAACTCCATTTCACAACTCTGACATGTAGCACGTACACTGCCGTGCCGGGATGGAGGAAACAATTCAATCAAAGGATGTTTTCTCCATGAAGGAAATGAGTATTATTTGTTCATCTTGCAATTCAAGAATCAGGGGGAAATTATGATGTTTGGTGAAAGCCCTGGCAAGACAGAAAGGCAAATAAATTGCATGGTGTGAGAACAGCCTTCTTAATATTAAGGTTTCTTTAAAACAGTGGGTATTGGCTGCAGGCAAAATATTAAGCTGCAAATCACTGGTTTGCAACTCCTTGATCATCAGTTGTAATCCCAAGAACATATTTAATTTCCTATTTAGTTCTAATTTCTCTTTGTTCCTTAATGATATTTTTCTCCACTCAAAATAAGCCATCTGTTGGCAGCAGCCCACAGAAAACAGATACTGCACACTCAGTAATCTTGGAGCGAGTCTGTTACACTGTGAGAATGAAAAGCAAACAGCCTCTCTGAAATCAGAGGGTCACCTTTAGAATCCCTCATCATTCTTTCCTCTTTGGCCATTTATAGTATTGAAAATAAATCTTACTTCATTGTATCTTCTGAAATGCTTGTGACTAGAGAACAATACTAAAAGGGTAGTTTACAGCTCTGCCTGTTGATGCATTTTGCTATTTTGTGTGTCCTCAATTGAATAAATCCCTAGATTTTCTATATTTCCAAGAAAAAAAAACACGACTGTTAATATAGACCAGAAATCAAGTTGACAGCAAAACAATCCCTTCCATTTGAAGGCCATAAGACACATCGACAGAAGGTGAGAGAAGAAACAACATGATATGGCACATGTCTCCATCTCGCCTGTGACATTGCTTGTACCTGTGTTAGAGCAGCATTTCTAAAGGAGAGAAGGGGCTCTGGCTATGGGTAGGCATGATGAACCATAACACCCCTTGCACAGAAACTGTGAAATAGTTGTGCATGGATTTTTTTCTTCAACCTCTAAACAGTGTTGTGAGGTTTCACATGATATTATTTGAATCAGAGCTATGAGTTTGCAGCCTCAAAGTTCTATAGCTATAAAAGTCATCACCTCGCTAACAATGGGCAGCATGATTTCATGCCTTCTCCCACACCAGTTAAAATCGAGAACAGGTTAAAAATGAAGTTGTTTTATCCTGCACAATGGCAGGGATCCTCCTGAGAAAAAAGAAAAGAATTCAGATTTACTTAAAAGGAAGTGTTAGAAATATTGAAATGGACACACAAAGCACATCAATGCAAAGGTGAGTGAGGCAGAGAAACGTTTGATCTTCCCTATGGCTCCCTCATGTTTTCAAATATGATTCCTTTTGATGCCGATGCTTTAGTGATTGCTGCACTCCTGTGTTAGATGACTCTTCCATCTCTCAGAGCAATTAAAAGGTAATATCACTCTTTTACCATGTGAAACTTGACATCTGATTCATATATCACTCAGCCTGAAGGCATATTTTTCATACCCACTTGGGTGCATGTCAAGCAGTGGATTGATCTCATCTAGGATTCAGAAAGAATTCCTTTTTCCAAAGGAGATTCAGGTGAGTGAACAAAATTAATGTTCCCATTACTCTCCATCTCCTTTAATTAGCAAACCAAAGAGCTCATAGTTATCTCAGCTACCAGTCATCTTGACTCGTCTCTGTTGAGTCAAAACCAAATGGAGTCTCCCCTTCTCAGATCTCAGCAGTTGATATCAAATTCTCTGTCACCAAAGGTTTACTTAAAGCCTCTGAGAGTGGCCTTTGCAATATTACTGTTCTAGTTCTCTCAAACCAACGCGTAAGATCACTTTTTCCTTCCTCCATTATGGGTATTCTGACTCCTAAATATCAGTACATTGTGGAGGTTGCCTCATCTAGTAAATTTCCACTGTCAAAATATGTTCAACAGAACTAGACAGATGGAACCAATCCAGGGAGCAAAACAAATGCTACTGCAGCTTTCAGAGCACTCCAAATGTAGTGGTACTTGTTGTTCTTATTTCATAATATGCCCCATTGCCATCCCCTAACAATCTGTCTATGATGACAAGTTCTATTCCATTTTCTTGATATGAGGGATCATGTCTCTAAGCCATATGTTGTAACTGGAGGACTAGTCCAGTGGTAACTCTTAGATTTTTAAATAAGTAGAATAGTATTTCTCATATTACTTCCCATTATCTTAGTACTTATCTCAGTCTGGTTCTGTGTCCCAGTAATTTCCCCAATTGAGGAAATTAAAAAACACACGTAATGTGATCACAAATGTGTAGATTGGAGTCCATCATCTAATTGCTCTCCTTGACCAAGTGTTTGGATCATCCATTGGATGCTATGTCTCCTCCCCCAAGCTGAACTGGTGCTACTGACTTTGGTTAGCATTGCACCACCAGCCAAGGCTGGGTTTCTCAGTGAAATTTTACCTCTTCAAATCTTCATTTCCTCACCATGCCTATTAAGCATTCTATATCTCATAACCTATATTTTAACCCTAGTTTCAACATATCTAGTACTTTTGTGCTGAATGAACTTTGATTTTGAGGGATTTTTTGTTTGTTTATTTGTTTGTTTGTTTATTTAGGATGGGGTTGTACTGGGAATAAAACCCAGAGTCTTGTGCTTGTCAGATAGCTATGGTGCCACTGATCTATATGTCTGGCCCAAACTTTGATTTTAGCATAAGTGTCTTCTAAACAATGTTTGCAATCTCTATCACAAGAAGGTGAACTACATGTTATTCTTTGATTCATCCAGTTTTTTTCTTTTCTCATTGGTATGTATGTAAATCTATCCACCTATTTACCCATCCATCCATTATTTGTATCTATTCATCTGTCAACCCTTCTTTTTGTTTAATATTTCTTTCTCAGCCTCAGAATATAGCTTTTTGCCTTATTATTTAGTTGTGTGAGAATAATCTAGCTTTTCATCTTTTCCTACTCATCCAATACAGGCCTTGAAAAATGCTAGTCAAAAGTGTTTGAAACTCCATATTTGAATAGAGTACTTTGGAAACATATCACAAATTCTTTTATCTTTCACCTTTTGAGAGAAATCTATGATGTCTATCTTTGAATCTGTAGCAGTCTTAATGATCCATTTTTTTTAATAATGGAATTAAGCAGAAGCGAGACTGTGAATCTTTCAGTCTATGTCTACAAAAAACCATGCAAATTCTCCCTTGATTCTAAGTTGTCCTCCTTTTGGAAAGCCAGACACTACATAAGAGGTCATACTAACCTCACACCACCATGTGGGAGAGAAGATATATCCGCTGGCCTACAGTCCATATGAACTCCCTACTGACAGCCTGTGAGCCAGGGTCAGCAGCCAGACCAATGAAACTTCTAATTCTTCCAGCCCAAGCTGTTATCTAACTTCATCTTCACAAGAAAATACAGGCAAGAACTCTCCAGCCAAGCTCTACAGACTACAATTCAGTCCTGAATCCATGAGGTGATCCAAGAATATAAGATAGTAAATTGGTTGATTTAACTGCTGAGTTTTGGGTTAATTTATTTTGTCATTGAGCAATTCAGAGGAAAGCTCATCACTTTGAGATTTTTAGAAATGAGCTCCTTATGTTTCTGGTTTTTACTTTTCTGTTTCTGTCTATAACTTATTATATAAGCCTTGCTGTGAGACAGAGACTGAGGTAGAAATTGGCCTAGAACTATGACTGCCTCTTCATATCTTTTCCAGAAAGAATCATATACATTATTCATATTTGGAAATGATATCTCAGTTGCATGAATTTTCAAGCCAGTAGGAAAAAAGTAAAAAATATTAGGTCATCTGTTTCTATCTGTTTACTCCTAGGTGATGTTCCAATGCTGCATATCACAGGTGTATTCTCTCATACAGATTGGGCATATTAAGCCCTAATCACCTAAACATTCTCCTAGAGTTTGAATAATATACTTCACTGCAGGCTTAGGTTTATTTTGACCCTAAAATCAAATTAGGGAGTATTAACACTCCTGTTATAATTTTCTAGATCTCCCTAGAAAGAGCCCACTTTCCTGGTGTCTGCCCAGCATGTCAACAGGTCATAAAACCCAAGCTTCTTCCCCATACATCTTGCTAAGTCACTCATTTAGCATGTGCTGGGTGCCCTTTTCATAGTCAGAGAAGATGTTAACCCAAACCTTGTAAAGTCTGTGTCCTTGCCATTTATGTGCATATCAACACTTGTTTTATTTTGTAGAACTATCTGAACATTAAGCCAAAGCATCACTATTTATTCAGAAATGGAATTTAAGAAAGTATACATTTTCTTCTGTTGTCACAAGACCATTAACATACCCAAGGAACTTGACAATAATATCATATCCAGTGTGCAGTCCATATTCCAATCCTTCTGTTGTCCCAATGATGTTTTCTGAGGTTTTTTTTTTTTTTTTTTTTTTTTTTTTGGTCAATACAACATCCCATGTATCAAATTTAATCTTTACATCTCTTTATTGCCTGTCGTGTAGGACAATTTCCCTCTTTTTATGTGATTAGAAAAACTGGTATTTTCATATATATATATATGAATATATATATGAAAATATATTTATGAATATATATTTTTTCATATATATATGTACGAATGGGTTTCATTTTGGCAGATTTGTATGTACAGTACACATTTGGATCACCCTTCCCCCTGAACACTCTGTGTCCTCCTCCCCTCTGTTGTTCATATATTATTAGAGGGCAGGAAAAGTCAAAATCTATTATGTTTAAAATGTTTCTCAGTTTGCATCTATCTTATTGTTTCTTCATGATTAAATTCAGGTTATACCTTTTAGTAGAAATAATTTTATCTGATAATATTTTTTCCCAGAAAATTAGAAGGTCTAATTATTTATGATGTAAACTTTGACTATACAATCAAGATGGTTGCTTCCATATCTTTCACTTTGTTAGCTTTTTTATTACATATTTTTTTCCTTTTAATAATTTATAAGTAATCAAGAAGTGACACTGCAACAAGTTTCAGTTCTATGAATTTCACATCCACCGATGAATCTTCCTGATCAAATAATTATGTTGGTAGCTGAAAACTGATGATCTTCTAATCTTGTTCCCTGTCAGGGGAAGCAGGGAATGGGTAAGGCGACTGGAGTCCGAGGAGCATAAAGACCTTCCACTGGTCCAATATTTTTAGCTCTAAGCTGCACCCTTCTGTTGAGGGCTACCATGTATTTCTATCTCAGAATCCTCTCCAGTGTTTCCTGGCAATAGTCCTTGGGTTCTGCTTGGTTAGTTTTTTGTAGGCTCTTACATCTTGGGATTTTTTGGTTATTATCCATTAGCTCTCATTTCACAGCAGGGAAAAAGAAAAACTTTTCCTCTTTTGTCACTTAATTTTCCATTCTCTTTGCCCTTGTGGGTATTTATTTATTTACCATCATTATTATTTTACCAATCCTTCAGTAGGCCTCCAGAGAAATGGGAGAGGAAGTGTTGTAGAGTCACACCTGGGCTTCCTAATGGCATTTCAGTCAATGACCACCCATAGTGATAAGTTTTATAAGATTCTACTATCCAATGGCATGATAGACAGTTTAGGTTAGCACACTCTGTGATGAGCACACAATGAAAGCAGTGCCTATGATGCCTTTCTTGGAGCATATCTCCTTTGTTAAGTGGTATGTGACTATTTTACTTGGCACTTTCTGTGTATTTTAACATTTTTTCTCTTGGGTTTCAAAGGCAGATGCCTGTAATCTCTATTCAGATCTCACTCTTTCATATATAAGATGATTTCCTGTCTGTGAATATATTACTATTATGATTAAGTGTGAACATTATATCAGCATTTTTGTTTTCAGATATGGTGAAAATTTTCCTACAAGTTTTTCACATACATATAGAACATTTTTTCAATAAAATTTATGATTAATTTTCTTTTTTTTAAAGTATACTTTATGAATTAGTCCACCCCACAGAAGATTGGAAGTGCACTGAGAGGGAACATGTTTTTGTCCTCCCACCACAGTTTACTAGAAGTTTCTCCCTTTTCTGAGAGACAGTTAAAGAAATTAAAACTCACTTGTCAAAAGTAGCATCTGGCCCTTTGGCTCAATGCTTAGATTGTTTTGTTGACAGCATGTAAGCTTATGTAGATACTCACAATCCTCTGTTACTTTTCTAGAACATTCTGACATGTTTGAATCATTTCTTCCTACCCATAACCCTGTTAGTGGACACAAAACTAAAGATCTTGATTGTTAGAGAATTCTAATTTCTTGGAAATCTTTCATTATTTAGAAACACTACAATCTGCTATTATGTGAGTGCTAGAAATAAGACTGATAGGCACTTGAGATTTTAGTGAGTTTTTTTTTAAATGTTAAAGAAGCAGATGCTGCTCTTTTGCCCAGGGCTTGTTTTGAGTTCACCTGCAGCTTCAGTGGAGAGTTCCTTCATATACAGACAGTCCTTGGCACAAATGCCACTCTCTCCCTGCTTCCTTTCTGTGGGGCTGCTTGGGTACATTTTTTTCTCACTCCCTGTAAAGAACTGCCTATAACAAAAAATAATCTTATGCTTTTCAGAATATCTCCCAACCAATAAGGCCCAAGAATAAGTACCTACCTATAACCCTGTTAATAGACAGAAAACCAAAAATCTGATGGTCAGAGAATCCTAGTTTCTCAGACCCTTGCTGAGATATTTTGAGGAATGCCTCACATGATTCTTCAAAAGGGTTCTGAGCTTTATTTGCCTACATTGGTAACCTACTTGTTAATATCTATTTATTGTATTCTTCTCTTTTCTAGCTCAGTTCCCACACCCTCTTACATTCATCCCAATTTTACTCTCCAAATCAATTAACTATATCACAACTCTTTGGCTGAGGTTCTGCTTCTGAAGAGACTTAATTGAGACTTTAGAAAAATTTAAAAGATTTCAAACAAAGTACTATTATACCTTGTTAGCCATTGACCCTACTGAGGGAGAGGTGCATAAAAATTATCCTTTTAAAATTCTAACCATATTACCCTTTTCTTAACAGACATATGCTGAATTTATGGAGTAAATAAAATGAATAATTATTCTCCAAATAGTTCTGAGTCCCCTGCTGTGTAGCAAGCTTCTTCTAGCTCTGAGAGCACAAGAATGAACAAAATGAACATAGCTCACTCATTTCTGTTACAGAACATAGTTCTAGTGGTGATATGAACAAGTATATCTCCATTTTTATATGAGAAAGAACATGTTACAATAGAGGAAGTCTCATTACTGCAGAAATATATGGGTTCAGAAAATGTGGCTTTATTCATACTCATTTCTCAATCTTTAACACAAAACCTAGTGTGCAGCATGGATTTCAGAAATATGTATTCCACAAAAGAGGTATTCTCAAGAATTATTTTATATTTGGGGAATTTAGAAAAGTTGATGGTGCCAAAATAAAGCAGATAAAGAAGTATGGACAAGGATCAGGATTTGCAGGACCTTAAATGCTGTGTAGGACTGGAAACTCTGTCCTAATAGGAGACCGCAAGAGGGATTAGAAGGAAAGAATCAGCAGCAGTTTCCTTTGCTTATTCTGTTGATCTCTGTGAAGTGTTCCAGAGCCAGAAAATCAGAGATCCAGAATACCAGTCAAAAATTATACTGTATCCATACCACACATAATTGGGATCAAAATCAGCAGGTAGATGTAGCATGTAGACATATGGCTGCCCTGGAGAGAGATCCAAAAGCTCAAATAGGGGAGGGCTAGTATTTGCTGGCTTTGAGAAATGGGGCAGGGAATAGTACTAAGTCACATTCAAGGAGGTGACCACCACAGTCATCCAACTCTGGGACTCCAAGAAGAGGAAGAAGCTAAAGATGGAGGTGAGGAAGAGGAATTCATTCCAGGTTGATGCTTTATAAAGGAAATATGGATACCTTGTTCTTTCATCATAGGATTTTTTATTGTATTATAAATAAATTCAAAATATGGCATTTGATGCACTGTACAACTTATTACCAACATAAACCTGAATGCATTTCAAATTAGATCAAAATTTAGTATGTTAAGTTTTCCTCTCACATTAAAAATAATGAGACGTTATATTTTACACTACATCTATAACTTGTGATAATCCCACTTGACAATTAAAACCAATACTTATTTTCTTAAATAAAACATGATAGGATAACTTGTATGCTTAGAATGATTATTTATTAGAGTAATTTAATGGACTAGATTGCAACCCTTCAGGTACAGTTTATTATTTTGAAATTGCTTCTTTTGGAAATCTAAAGAAGGGTACAAAGGTTAAATGGTGCTCAAGTAGCAAGCTGAGCCATTTAAAAATACCATGAGTTTAAATTCTGAACACTGAATAAAAATGTCCTGAAAGACCTTTGTTTGGGAGGAAATGACTTTAGCTGTTTAGCCTTGGAGGGAATAAACAACTACATGCATACTAATCTTGTGGACCTTGTGCTACATCCACAGCCTCCTTATCTTTTATTCATTTTAAGCTATACAGATCTTCCAGGGATTGAAATCCCGGCTTCTTGTCGCATTGCCACTAAAATGCAGAAGCTGCACTTGCGCTAGTAGAATTTGAGTTATTCTTGATTTTAAACCTCTATGTTATAAGAAACACTAAAGATAGAGCATGAAAGAGCTTCACAAGTGTATGGATCAGTGAGCAAAGGACAGTGTGGGTGGATGGGAAAAGGTTGGAGGCTGAGATAAGGAAGTGAGGGCAGAGAATGGAAGCTCCGACTCCCTAAGAGTTGGCTGCAGCCTTGTGTGGAGAAGTTGTTCTATGCTCAGATGTCTCCTGGTAAATCAGAGCAGTGTCTGCTTCCATTCATTCTTAATTCTGTTATGGAACAAGGAGATGGAGGGGCATAAATGGGATTTTAAAGTGAGCCTGCTTATAGATTTGTGATTTGCACGAGGCATTTTTATTTTGAGTTTCTTCTTCTTTCAACCTGTTTATGGTCTTATCAATACTGTTGAACACAATTTTAGGGGCATTCTACCAGCAGGATCTGGCCATTTCCAGGAAAATAAAAAAGGCACATACTGTAACTGTTGATCATGGGGAGTGATGGATGGGTTTTTCCCTTTGCTAGTCCCAAACAGATCACTGAAATCTGCAGGAATAAGTAAGAGGTTGACAGTTGGGACAATGACTTTTCAAATTTATGCTCTGAGCTTATCACACTTATCAAGAAAATTTGACATTAGGAATAACTGTAAATTAACTGCAATTGAAAGTATGTGACATTTATAGCTTGGCATAATCTTCAAATGAAGAACATGTTTATTCGGTTTGGAGGTAGTTTGCTCAGGATTCATTGCCCCGATCTTTATCTCTCACAGGTCATAAATGGGGCTATTTGGAGCACATACAGTCCTGACTTATTCAGACCTACTTCTGAACTGTGCTTGGCTCAGTGAAGCAGAGAGGCTTAGGGAGGGGAAATTTAAATGGGTCATATGCATCTGTGTCCTCTTTGAGGCGTGTCACAGAAACAGCCATTCTGGGAACATCGTAAACAGTTTTACCCATCTGTCTAGATAAATCTATTTGGGGATTAAACCTTCTGGATGCTCTGATCACAGGGTTATGCTAGAGGCTTACTCACTTATCATATATGTTTCCAGAATTCGGGTTACACCAACATAAATGATAGATTTGGGACATTGCATTTACTTAAAGAATCATGCATCTCTTGATTTATACAAAGACATCTAGCTCATTTTCTCCCTCAAACTTTTGCTTAAACTGAAGCTGTTTACCAAGAGATAAAACAATCTCTG
>PVKN010020780.1:0-15798 GCA_004027915.1 Capromys pilorides
TTCCTTTACATGTTTTTTTTTTTTTCTTTAAGTTTAATGGGGCTGTGGATTGAGCCAAGGCTTCACACGTACTAGGCAAGTGAGCTACTACAAAGTTATGTCCTCAGCCTACAATTTTCTTTTAGATTCCTTGATATTCCCACATAGACTGTCATTTACAAGCAAGCCATATCCATAATAGAAACAGATTTATTTTTTCCTTTCCAGTCTATATATCTCATTTGCTTCTCTTTTTGGCTAGGACTTCTGATATTATGTTAAATAATAAGAGTGATGAAAGAAGATATGTTTATCTTAGAAAAAAAGCACTGTCCTCCACTATTATCTGTAATTCCAACTTATGCTTAAGTACTTTTTGATTTTTAAAAAAACAAAATAGAAGGAAGCAATTTCTAGTTTTCTGAATGTTTTAATTGTGAATAGGTATTGAATTTTGTTGGGTGAATTTTCTGCATGAGTTTTATGGTTGTGTGATGATAGATTACATTGATTGATCAATGAATAATAAACCAAGTTTGGTTATTCCTAGGATAACCACCACTAGGTCATGGTATATAATTCTTTCTGTATGCTTAAATCCATTTGGTAATATATTTTTAAGGGATTTAAACTTATATTCATAGTGAATATTAATTTTTAGGTAGGTTCCTTTTCATCCTTTGGTCTAGTTTTTATATCTTTTGGAACATTTTCAAAGTCTTGATCACATTGATAATGGCCCCAACTCATGGAGCAAATCAGGCATGAGAACTTCAAAAATAATCTAGTGAGAAAAAGGAATCCAGGATCTTGGGGAAGGGAAAGAATGTCGTTTGGCTAGAAACAGTTTTACCTGGATAAGCATGGGGCAGTATAATGGAGCAGAAAGAGGTAGAAGGAAAAATAGAAAGATGGGGATGAAGTGTCACAGTCTTAGAGGGAACAGTTAGTATATTTGGTTTGTGGAGGGTCTGAATAATAATAATGTGATAAGGCTAGGACTGTGTTGACTGTAAGGAAAAGATAAATGTAAGGAGTATTAGGGAACACATAGCAGGGCTGTGTCTTAGGCCTGAGGTGAAAGGAAGACCAGATAGGAGGATCAGTGGAATGGTCTTGGGCAGGAAACTGGGCAACTCTTTGAAACTGATAGGAAGGAAAGGGAACTGGTATAGAGAGAAAGGGACTCTTAGAAATTATATAGTCTGGAAGTACTCCTCTTCACACTTTGTGTAGAGCAAGAAGATATCCCTGTGGCTGAAAGAATAATAGTTCAGCACAGAAATGGGAGCGAGTATCCTCTTCTGGCACTCTATCAGGGTAGTTGTGGGGATGAATAAGAACTTTGTTTAGGTCCTTGAGGTGTGATTTTTGGGTTTTTTTTTTCTTTTTTGTTTCATTTTAAAGAGTAAAAATAGCAGAAACAAAGATAGAAAAACAGTAACAAGCAAGAGTACATATAGTACAGAATTTCAGAACAAGAACTGGTTTTTGTTTTTGACTTTTTTTTTTTGCGGGGTGTGGGGGGGGGGAACTGGGGTTTGAACTCACAACCTTGCACTTGCCAGGCAGGCACTTGTGCCATGGAACTATCTCCCCAGCCCCTGACTCATGTTGTTGATAGACTTGTGAGAAGCATAGTAAGGGCAATTTAGTGTGGAACCTCTTCTTTAAAAATTATTACAAATTTGAGCCAGGTACAAAGGTACATGCCTATAATAATTCCAGCACTTTGAGAGGCTAAGACAGGAGGCTCACAGGTTCAAATCCAGTTTGGGCAGTTTAGCAAGATTCTGTCTCAAAGTTTAAGAGAGCTGGAGGTATAAGAGCTCAATGTGAAAGCTCTAGGTCCAGTTCCCAAGTCGACAGACAGACAGACACAAACAGGCAAACAGAGAGACAGAGACAGACAGACACTAAAAAAAACCATTGAAGTTCTTGGAGTTGTCTATGGAATGATTGACCCTGGCAGGACCCTTGGCTCCATCCTCTGTTGAACCCAAGAGTCACTGGCTATCCAGATGTTACTCATCACGACAAGCCAGATGAGTGGGACAGGACTGCCTCAAACTGGAGGCCAGCTCAGCCTACAAAGTGAGACCCGGCCTCTACAAAATTAAGGCAGTTTGGGCTAATTCTGCAGTCTTTTCCAGAAAATAGAAAAGGGAATCCTTCCCAGATCATCTTTTGTAGTTCTGATACTAGCACCAGACAAGGACTAACAAAGTCATTCTTCTTCCTTGTGCCTTGTAAGATCTCAGTCAGGGAACTGTTTTCTGTTCTTTTTGTAGCTGTAGCCGACTCCGCCAGGTTCAGAGCATCTTGACCCAGAGCAGCAAGTCTCGGCCTGACGGGGTCCTTTGCATCCTAGGTAAGTAGTTTTCACAAGGTGGAACTCAGGGGCTGGGGCAGCTTGCATTCTTGTCAGCAGTGTCATTATATGAAACAGCGAGTTAATTCTCCTCCACACTTTAGTTCTCATTCTCCCAATAGCTGTTGCTATTTCAATGAGGTCAGATATCCTCGTTTTCTCACCTTTGAAAGATGAGATACTGTATCAGTATCATTCCTGAAGCTCCTGTCCCAACCCTTTCCTCTTAGTCTCTCATAGATAGCAACTTCCTGCACTTGACATATGCTTCTTGTCCAGAACTGTATCTTTACCCGGGACCAGAGAGTACATATACCTAAGACTTCGAGAAGCATTGGTGAAGGCTGTATTAATTCACTTCCTTTATATTTGTCCCTGATACAGCCTCACTGCATCAGAATGTAACCTTTGGGAGGGACATTTGAAAACACAGCATCCAGAACAGTGTTGGTTGGGCCTTGCTCCTGATAATGTGCGAAAGGAACATCCTTTCACAAGTCGTTCCAACCACTTTAATTTGCCTTTATTTAATCACATATGTTTTGACAAAAAAAAAATCTCTTTGAAAGATAAATATGTTTTAGGTCCCTATTATTAGCCTAACTGCAAGTATTTTAAATCATTGACAAGCCATAGAATTGAACCATTTTTTGGTTCTATCTAGTCTTAAGAATTTGTTCTCTGAAATTAATGTCTTCTATAATCTGTGCTTCTTGATGTTCTTAACCATATAGATTTTAGGCTACAAGAAGGATAACTCTTGGCTGAAATGATTTCTTTTACAGAGTTTCTTAATACAAAATTGGTCTGAGCTGCTGCCTTTAGCCATCACGTTTTGATTTTGTTGTTGATTCAGGTTTGTTGTTGTTTTGTTTTTTTAAGCAGTCTCTCCATGCAGTGCAAGCTGGCCTTGAATTCACTGTGTAGCCTAGATTGATCCTTTTTTTTTTTTTTTTTTTTTTGTGGGACCGGGGTTCAAACTCAAAACCTTGCACTTGCCAGGCAGGCACTTGTGCCATGGAGCTATCTCCCCAGCCCCCAGACTGATCTCTTAACTTGTGATTCTCTTACCTTGGCTTCAGTGCTGGCATTACAAGTGTGCACCTCTACATGCAGCTCTGACCATCAGGTTTTTGAGACAAATTATTGGGGCTCGTTTGTATATCACAGTATAGAACAGCTAAACAGAACCTTTGTCTTGCAGGAATTGATAGCAGATATAATGAAGGCTGCAGAGAGCTGGCAAATTATCTTCTGTTTGGTTTATATAATCAGAATACCAGTGATTTTGAGAAAACAGGATTTTCTGAAGAGGTTCTCGATGGTAAGTCTTGTATATTGTTATAATATGTGACAGAGGAGTGGATGGTTTATTTCTTTATGATAGTTTTATAGAATAATATCAGATTTAAAATAGTCTGGAGTCCCAGTGAATTGAACCTATGGCCTTCACACTGAGTTAAATCCCCAACCCTATTTATTTATTTACTTAGAGGCAAGATCTCATTAAACCACTGCGTTGTTCATGGTGGGCTCAAACTTGTGACATTTCTGGCTAAGCCTCCCAGGGTGTGTGTACCCCTATGCCTGGCTAATATTTTCCTTGAAATATTCATACCAGGTAAATCAGCTTTGGGGAAAAGTACGCATCACTGTTTGGCTTTGTCTTTTCTTGATGAGACAGTGGTTTTCCTCATAATTGTCTACTACCTTTATATGCTGAAGATTCAGATTATATGCTGGTGTCCAGTGAAAGCACTTTCAGTTGTTATGCAGGGTTGGACCTGCAGGCTTTGCCTACAAGGAAGACTGCCCGTGGATCTTGAGTTGTGGAACAAAGGCTCTTTGTCTTGGCTGTCTTTGGGAATTGTTTTCTATGTGACTTTAATTCACAGTGGAGATGCCTCTGGCTACAATGCAGGCTTTCTGCTTACATTCCCCTTTTCTCAACTCTGAGACACTCTTGCCTGTGTTAATGCTGCTATGGGCTGTTGCCCAGGAGCTATCTCTGATGTCACAGACTTAACATCATGACTTGTCTGCCAGATGGGTCAAAAAAACAGGAATAGGCAAATAAAACTGGACAAGAGACAAACAACTCTTGTGAAATGGCTTGGGGAGCATGAAAGCAGACATCTGATGAGAAATGATCTTACTGGAGTATAGTGGTTTTCAGCTGGCCCAGTGTGAGCTTTGTTCCCTGGGATAACAGTGTCTGAAGTCTTTTTTGATTGTCACAACAGGATAGGGGCTGCTACTGGCATCTACTGGGTAGCAGCCAGGAATGCTACTGAACATCACAAGGCAGAAGACAACCCTCAGTGACAAAGAATTACCTGACCCATACTGTCAATAGTATTAAAGTTGAAAAACCCTGAGTTGTTATGTGTGAAAATTCTTTTGTTTTAGAGTCCTAATAATATTTATCCTTTTTTTTTTTTTAAACTTATATATTTGGCACAAGATCTTACTATGCAGCTTAAACTCATAGTGATCCTCTTGTTTCAGCCTCTCCTGTGCTGGGATTACAGGGGTGCACTATCACGCCTAGTTTCAGTGGCTGGCTTAGTGCACCTAGGGACAGGGCCAGGGCCAGCACTGCATGTGGTACCAGCGACTGAACCCTGGTCCCTGCTTTTCCTAAGCAGGTATTTAGTCTGCTAAGCTATCTCACCAGCCCTAATATTTATCCTTATAATTTATCAAAGCTTTTTTTTTTATTATGAAGTACAGCAAATCAACTGAAATTACTCCTTCCGTTAAATTTTTTAAAGTATTTATTTATTTATTTGGTACAGGGTCTTGCTACACAGTTTGGATTTGGTGATCCTCCTGTCTTAGCCTCCCCAGTACCTAGTTTTGGGGCAAGCATATGCACCCAAGGGTCCAGGGCTGACACAGCATGTACTATCGGGGACCAACTTGGTGCTTGTGCTTGCCAGGCAGGTCCTTAGACCACTGAGTTAATTTCCCCAGCCCTCCATTAAATATTTTAGAATTCAAATTTTCTTTCAGATTTTCATTGAAAATGTTCTTTCCTTATGCTATATAGCGTCTGCTAGTTTGAAAAGAATATCTTGGCAGCTTGTATAGGCTACACATTTCATGACAGCCAAGATTGCTGAGGACATCACAGTCCTAAAAATAAGAAAATTATTTAAATTCTTAGAGATGTGCTTTTTTTCCTTAACGTTGTCTTTATTCTGTTACGTGACTTAATGGGTACTTAGTAAATGAGCATTTCATCCAAATTAATAAATTCATCGTTTTTAGGTAAATTCATCTTTAAGTCCAAGTAATTAGTAAGCTGAAACTGTCAGAAATATACTTCCTCATTTCAGTCTATAATTATATGAGGGAAAAGCGACAATATGAAGGGTGTATCTTTGAAAGAAACTTTAAAAATCATTTTCATATTTATCTAGTCTCTTGTATTTTCCTCTTTTACCTGACTATGTACTCTGTTAAACTTATGTTTATAATGATGACATCAGGGTGTACTGAGATCCTGAGAATGGTAGTTCTGTGAGGGATTTAGGACAGGGCCCTTGAGCCAGGAAGCCCAGCACTGAGAAGTGAGAGGCATACCCCTTCCTACCCTTTGAGGTAACACTTTCTCAAGAGTCTACATTACAGCTTGCGTGTATTTGTCCCCCTAAAGCCTCATGCAGTCATTGGGGCGCAGTTCTAGAGTTTGCAATTAGTTTATGATCCAGGGTTGGGGTTGCTGCTGGGATTATGAGTGTGAGTGTTATAACCGGCCTGAGGCAGATAGCCTGAATGCAACATGAGGGAGATAGACTTGCTCTCTGTCTCTGTCATTGTTGCCTCTGCTTCCATTTTTTCTTGCTGTTTTCTGCCACCGTGAACTGCTGCCCTTTGCCATGTACCACTCTGTCTTGGAGCCAGCTAAGTATGGACTGAAACCTCCAGTAACTGTGAGGTTTCCTTCCTTAATTTTGGGTGTTGGGTATTTTGTTCCAGCAGTGAGAGAAAATAAGATAGTACACATGTTCCCTGGACTCCTGGGCTAACAGGGTGTGGATTGAAGCCACTTAAAAAGCCAGCATCATACCCAGCTTGGTTCAGGAGGCTACTCAGCTATGTGCTTAGCTGTGGTAGTATTCACTGGGCATAGTCCCTTGCACATGTATAGTGTGTCTTCATAAAGTGTCATCTGACACACTATACTGGGTTGGAATTTCCCTAAACCTGCTACATTAAGTGCTCTTCCCTGTGTATCTTTCTTACCTAGAGCTGCCTTCTCCAGGGACTTTTACCTAAATCTTGTTAAGGGTGTGGTAGCTCTGGTCTCAGAGGACCCATGAAATGAAGCCTCTGCTTTGCTTTTCTTGGTATCACTGCTTTCATTTTTTGTTTGCATTTTTCAGACTATTTTATTCCCACCCCATTCTGTGTCGCCTTGGTTAATTTAAGCTTACTTGCACTCTTTGGATTGTTTACTTGACCCACAAATGTCCCTTGAATGTGCAAGCTACTGTTCTATTTACAAAAGCTATTTCCACTTGCTTCTGCTTCCTTCCTCCTGAACTTTCCTGTGTGCAGAGTTCATTGCCATATGCAACCCTTCCCAAAGCAGGTATGTGGTGTCCAGGCCTATAGCTGCCTAGAGTGACATGAGCCAGTGGCCTAGAGCTTTAGGCACTGCTATCCATGGAAGAAGTCATTGGTCACAATACATACTCTCTTTTCCTACCCTAGTGGCTTTCAGTCATGGGATTTGTATTTGGTATTTACAGTATGTGGACAATGAGTGCACTGTTGTGTTTAATACCACAGATTCACTTAGCTGGACTTTGCAAAGCACTGTGTTTCAGTAGATGAACTTTGTTCTTTTGACCTATTTTTATGTCTGTATTACCATAACCAGATGGTCATGGTGGTAGAAACATTGCAGAGAGACTAGGAAATGCTTGCTGCCAACACTTGAATGTTCCACAGTCACTTGAAAGCACATTGCCTGGTCTAGGGAGATAGTTCGGTAGTCTAAGCACCTGCCTGGCAAACACAGGGACCTGGGTTCAATCCCCAGTACTCTTATGTCCTGTGGGCCCTGTACCAAGCTGGCCACCCAAGTCAAGTGTGATGGCACACACCTGTAATCCCAGCACTGGGGAGGCTGAGACAGCAGGATCTCTACAAGCCTGAATTGTGTAGTGAGACCCTGTACCAAATAAATAATGGATTACAAAATTTTAGAAAGCACATGACCTGACTAAATAATTTTCAGTTTAAAGTTTCGATACATTGATTCTAAAGTAGTGTCTGATAGGTTCTGGCCCTAGAATGAATTGCTAAAATCATTATGGTGGTCATCTAATATGGCCAATGCCCTTAAAACTGAAGACCACTTCCCCTCTTCTCCAACTCAGCCCAGGACGTAATTTACTTTCACCCCTCCCACCGCCTCAGGGAAGACCCCAGTCAGTTCCCTCAGGTATATCTAAGCATCTCTTCCAAAGTCCACCCCTGGCAAAAGGCCATAAAAACCATAGCCTCCCTTTGTCTAATCAAGAGACAATTCCTTATCCTCCCCACATTCTCTCCCATGTCCTCAAAGAAAAGAAAGCCCCTTTCTCATATATTCATATGTATATATATATATATATATATATATATATATATACACACACATATATACACATATATATATATATATATATATATATATATATATATATATATACATACATACACATATATATATATGTAGTTGGCTCAGCCTGCCCTGTGAGCTGGCACAGCATGTGGTGCTAGGGAGTCCCTGTGGTTGCCTGAGCTTGCCTAAGCAGGTGCTTTAGACTGCTGAGCCATCTTGCCGGCCCTTTCTCTTTTTCCTTCTGCCTGTTTCTCTACTTCGCCGAGAGCCTATCAGTTTTGGGGAGATGTGTATGGGTATGTGTGTTGCGTGCATGCGTGTGTGCATGAGATCAGTGTTAGGGATGGATTGAATCCAGTCCCTTGCACATGATAGGCAAGTGCTCTACCATTGAGTTACCTCCCTACCCTTCAATAGTTTCACTAATTTTCTGGGTGGTAAATGTCTACAGGAAAAAGCCTTTGACAATCTTGCCTTTTGACTTGTTTTCTTACAGATGTAATTATGTTGATTAAATCAGATAGTGTCCACCTGTACTGTAATCCTGTCAACTATCGTTATCTCTTACCTTATGTGGCACATTGGAGAAATCTGCATTTCTACTGCATGACTGAAAATGAGGTAAGGACCAAAGAAAGAATAGGCACTTCTCTAAGAAAAACTGGTTATAAGAGAGGCTTGTAAATCAAAGTTCAGAGTGTGGTTACTTGTGTAAAAATAGTTCTTTAAGAAAAGTGTTGCACATTTCAGTATGGAAGCTATCTTTCAGATAAACTGTTTGCCTGAGGGAGACTGGGGTTGGGGAGTTCAGATTGAAATTTAATATGTTTGTAAACCTGTCTTCCTGCCCTACTGTCTTTACCAGCCGGAGCCCAGTCTCCCCAGGATTGATGCCAAGGACTGCACTTGGAATTTTTTAAGCTTTTAGGTTTCTTAGTATCTGTTTCTACTTCCCTTTGGGTCCCTTGTTAAGAGTTTGGCCAGAAATCAAACTGGTATTTAAGATTTAGGGTTTTGTGGAAGTTTTGATCCAGTTTTTTCTTTGAATTTTGTTTCGTTTCTATTTTTAGGGAAAGGTCTACAAAGTGTTCAGGGTCTCATTACTAGATTGGACTCATAGCGATCCGCCTGTTTACAGCCTTCCAAGAGCTGGGATTACAGGCCTGTGCTACCATGCCCAGTCTCAGTTGCTGTCTCAGTGTGCCGTTGAGGATGGGGCTGGCATGGCAGGTCCTGGGATTGAATCCCTAGCACCTGAGCCTGCTTGCAGGCACTTTAATCCACTGAGCTATTTAGCCAGCCCCTGATCAGTATTATTAAGGAACTTTTCTTTCCATGTTGAGAATTTAGGAGATTTGGGGAGTCAAGTTTGGTCTCCTATGTTTAAGTTTCCTGATCCATTTTGAGTTGATTTTTGTGTATGATCTGAAAGAAATAAGTAACAAGTATTTCTTTTTTTTTTTTGTGGGGCCAGGGTTCGAACTCACGACCTTGCACTTGCCAGGCAGGCACTTGTGCCACGGAACTATCTCCCCGGCCCCATAAGTATTTCTAATGAGTAAATATAATAGCTGGTTGTGGTGGTGCATGCTTGTAATCCCAGGACTTGAGAGGCTTGAGGCAGGAGGGTTGCCACAAGTTTGAGGCCAGCCTGGGCTCCATAGTGAGTTCAGGGGTAGCCTGAACTATACGAGGCCCTGTTTGTTAGTTTTTTGTTGGTTTGTTTGTTGTTTGTTTTAAGAAGTAGAATAGATTGTATCTGAAAACAGTACCTCTCAATGCTGTTTAGGACAACCCTGATGATATGCAGAGAAAATATGGAACATATGTGATGTATAATCAGAGCCTGTTTTGCTTTTTTTTTTTTCTGTTTTACTTTTAATTTCTCTCTTTAGTATGAAGATGAGGAAGCTGCAGAAGAGTTTAAAATTTCCAGCTTTGTGGATATGGTTAGAGACTGTAGTAAAATTGGCATTCCTTACAGTTCCCAGGGTAAGTATGTGACAGTAAGGCATCTCAGAGCCTTTCACTGTGCTATATGACTCCAGTGTCCCTGCTTCTTTTCTTGGACGCATTCAAGGAAACCCCCATGATTCATTCTTGCTGAGGCAGAGGATCAAGCAGGGTAACATTGGGGAACTTTTCTTTATAAGCTATTCATAACTGTGGAGTTTGCATAGCAAATGGCAAGCCACCTATGGTCAGATAGAAAAATTGATAAGAGATTTAACACAGTTGCCATTTAGACTGTATCATTAATGTACAGAGTAAGAGTATAGATGTGGGACCTCTTAATAATAAAACTCTGTGTGTGTGTGTGTTTGAGACATTTTTTAGATACTTTTTTTTTTTTAATTTTATTTATTTATTTATTTGTTTGCTTGTTGTGTTTGTTTGTTTCTTTTTTATTTATTCATTTTGTGGCTGGCTCAGCCTGCCCTGGTGGTGGCGCTGGCGCAGCATGTGGTGCCGGGGATCGAACCGCAGTCCGCGCAGTTGCCTGAGCCCTCCTAAGCAGGCGCTTTAGACCACTGAACCATCTCGCCGGCCCCTGGAAGTGATCCTTCTGCCTCAGCCTCCCAAATACTGGGATTATAGGCGTGTGCCATCTTGGCTTGGTAATAAAACTAGTAATTTGGATGCCCATTTAAAAATATACTGATGGTATGGTTCAAAAATGATGTGTGGAATATAGGAAAAAAATCAACAAGTTTAGCAGGACTTATGGGAAAAAAGCCTTGCACATTGAAGTTATCATTACAAGAAAGGAGCATTTTTGCTTTGGTAGTCTTCCCTTGAAGAAGTTGGTTGGCTATGTTCTTAAGGGAAAGGAGCCAACCTGAGTCTGTTAATAATTACACTCAGTAAACAATGCAAGTCAGTTGTAACAGACTGCTGTTTATTACTTACTTTAGGAAATCAAAATGTGAAAACACACCGTAGAGAAATCTAAGTTATGAAACTAACTTGTTTATGGCTTAAATTTTTCTTGGCTTTTATTTTTTATTTCTAGTTTCAGTATCTATTTTATCTTTTTGAAATTTATTTTCAAATAAATGAGACCTTGGTGAGAAATGATGCCCATCCAACCACATTAGATTAGGTTTAGACTATTATATCCAACATGGTATTTGATAGTGTTATTGTATTTGATTCTTCTAGGTCACTTGCAGATATTTGATATGTTTGTTGTAGAGAAATGGCCAATTGTACAAGCCTTTGCACTTGAGGGCATTGGAGGAGATGGATTTTTTACCATGAAATATGAGGTATGTGTGAAAAGCAGTATGTTTGGTTTTTGTTGCTGTTTTTTTATAAAAGGCCAACCCAGTGACTGTCCATTATTAAAACACCCTGAAAAGTTGGCAGTAACCTCTCAAGGGCAAAGAGCAAGTTAAAAGACTTAAAGTAGAAAACAATCTCTCCCTTTCTCTCCCCCTCTGTCCCTCTCTCCTTCTCCCTCTGACCTTGTGCTTGCCAGGCCAGCGCCGAGCCACTGAGCTATATCCCGGAGTCTCATGTATTCTCTTCTTGGTGCTCCTAATTTTCCTCCCTCCCTCCCTGTTTCTGTGCATTTATCCCACATTATCCAATTACCCACCCGGCCCTTGCTCAAGGAGTGCAAGCTTCTGGAGTAGAAAAATAGCCTTGTTGTTGCTCTTGCTTATTCCTCAGAAATTTATGTAATTTTAAGACTATTGAAGAACTGTGAAAGGGACAATGTAGAATTTTGTATAAATACAGTGTACTGGAAAAAATAAAGAGGTCAGTTTTTGCAGCAAAAATTTTAGGAAAGAAAAGGGCTGGGAATATAGCTCAGGGGCATAAGCACCTGCCTGCTAAGTACAAGGTCCCAGATCCCTGGTGCCAGAAAAGAAAAAAATAGTGTCTTTTATTTTAGTGTTTAGTACATCTAGGAGATGACCAGTAAATATTTGTTAATTGAATTAATGAGTTTGAGAGAAGAGTTGTCCAAAGTAGATTATTGAGGTAAGCCTGGTAGGTTAGCGCTACCGGAGGCATCCATGTGCCTTGTAAGAGCCTTAGGGACTCAGCTCACCTCAGCAGAGAGAGCTGAGCAAAGGCAGCATTGCCATGGTAGAAATGAGGACATCCTCTTAAGAGAGTAAGTGGCACCGTTGGAAGCAAGACATAAGGCTAACTTTCTGTCCCTTCTTCCCTAGGAAATAAGGAGGGAAGTACTCGGCTAAAGTGCCATCACGGGGTCTGGGGAGATAGCTCAGTCGAATAAGCGCTTGCCTGGCAAACACAAGGGTCTGAGTTCAATCCCTGGTTCCGTAAAAAAAATAAAAATTAAAAAAGCGCCATAGTGCTCCACTATAGAGGAGCATGGGGTGGAGGGAAATTACCACTCAGACTTTACTTTTGTTTCCAGTCCATAATATTCTGGCTACAAGTAGCAGAATATTAAATAGGCTATGGGAGGTGCCCTGAGAGAATGTAATTTCTTTGTAATTCATAAGAGAAGGGGTTTAAAGAGAGATATGGGCAGAGACGAAGGTTAACATTTTTACTAGAATGGTTATATTTATTTTTAATTAATTGTATGAACTAAGCATCTATATAGCATGTATGACATACAGTTTGTTTGAACGCTTTGTAGGAAATGACTGATTTCTTATAAGAACTCTCTGAATAGTACATTTTACTCTTTTTCATAGGGAAGTGGATGAGTTTCCTGTAGTCACAGAGTTAATGAGTAGCAGGGTGGGGATCCGGTCCAGATGGTCTGGCTTCAGGGCCTGTGCCCCTGACCCCTGGGCTGCAGCCAGTGACACTGGGCAGTGGTGAGCTAGGAGTCTGTACAGCTGGTGCAGTACAAGCAAGACAGTCTTTCTGACTCCTGCACTGTGAAGTCACATTCACAGGGAACAAAGTCTCCTCCCCATTAAACCTTGCACTTGCCAATCAGGCACTTACGTTGCTGAGCTATATATCCCTGGTCCCAAAACTAATTTATGAAAGAAAGAAAGAAAGAAAGAAAGAAAGAAAGAAAGAAAGAAAGAAAGAAAGAAAGAAAGAAAGAAAGAAAGAGGCAAACAAACAAACTTGTTGGGCTAGGGAGATAGCTCAGAGGCATAACCATCTACCTAGCAAGCACAAGGACCTGAGTTGGATCCTCAGCCCTGCGTACTGGACCTGGAAGCCTGGGTATGCCGCGCCAGGTCCCTGGGACCAGGCGTGGTAGTGGTGGTGGCAGTGGTGGTGGCAGTGGTGGTGCATGCCTGTAATCCCAGCACCCTGGAGGTTACCAGTTTGAGACCAGCCTGAACTATATAAGGACACCCTGTCTCAAAAAAATAAAGCAAACTTGCATGTGAAAAAAATGAAGCTATTAATGCTTCTAAGAAAAAAATCAAATTGGAATATAGTATGTACTTAATAATATTTACATGTTTTAGTATTATAGACTATAGTGATATAACAGAAATAGTGATGTTTGATGATGTGTGGAGAAAAAGCGAGAATGGGGATTGATGTAAAAGCAATGTGTCTGCTATAAGTTAATAATTTAATTGCTAAAAATAGATATAGAAGAATATTATATCAAAATGAGATAAATACCCAAAAAGCTAGGAGCCTAGAAACCTCAGTGAATGTAAATGTCACATGCTAAACATAGCTAAGATTGGGCCCGTGAGATGGTTCAGTGGTTTAAAGTGCCTGCCTAGGAAAGCTCAGGCAACTGCAGGGACTGCGGTTCGATCCCCGGCACCACATGCTGCGCCAGCCCCACCACCAGGGCAGGCTGAGCCAGCCGCAAAATAAATAAACAAAACAAGCAAACAAACAAATAAATAAATAAAATTAAAAAAAAATAAAACATAGCTAAGATTAATAAAATCAACAAGAATGAAAATCAGGATAGAGGAATTGGAAGGGGGAGGGATGGGGATTTAAAAAAAGAAACAAGCTGTGTTATGTATGTACCCACTTCCCTAGGATGATTGTAAACTGCATGTACTGCAGACATGTATTAGTACAAATTTTTAAAAGTTAAAATAATAAAAAAAGATTAAGAACTGTAAGAAGTTGCTTCTGAGGAGTGAGACTAATGCTGGGTTGTGAAAGTTTGGAATGTGATGATAGGAAATCTATCGCAGGTATGCCACAGCAGACTGTATCATTGAAAGCTCTGTTACTGTTTTTCTTTTAAGGTATGAGTTTTTTCTGAACTAAAACCTCACTGTTCAGGTTTAATTACATTGCTGAAACTTGGTGATAAATAAGTGGGTTTTGGGTTGGAATTTGGGCACTTGGTCTCAAAAAAATTGACTATGTGCAGAGATATAGCTCAGTAGCATTAAGTGCCTGCCTGGTGAGCACAGGGTCCTGAGTTGATCCCCAGTACCCAAAAATAAATTTTAAAAACTAAAAGTTCACCATAGCTGGGATAGAGAATTAGTTTTTTATTGTTGCAAGTATTTTGTACTTTCCTTTTTAAAATCATGAACATATATTATTTTGGTTAAAACTTTATTTCAAACAAAGGCCACAGTTATATGGTGTATACATGTGTTTATTCATGTATAGAGAGTGTGTTTCATTATATATGTGCCATCACAGCAGATAATCAAAGGATATACCAAGCGTTTTGGAAAAAAGTTTATTTGAATGGGAAAGCATTTATTAATATTTGTAGGTTCTATTATAATTAATTGATTGATGATATAATTATTAATAGTGGTTTGTTATATTATCAATATAATAATCACACTGAGTTTATAACAAGATTATAATTTTTGAATATTAGAAAATAAGTCAGATTATCCTAACAACATTGACTTAATTTATCTCTGTGTTTTTGCCCTTTGTTGCAGTTGCAGGATGTGAGTGTGAATCTGTGGAATGTCTACAGCAAGATGGATCTTGTGTCTCTTGAGAACTTGCTTTCAGAAGTAAGGAGACAAATAGTGTTTAACTTAAAATTATTATAGCCAGCTCAGTTATCCACTAAAGCTGGGCTTGGTGGCACACACGTGTAACCGCAGCACTCTGGAGCTGAGGCAGCATGGTCACTGAGAGTTCCAGGCCAGTTTAGGCTACACAGTGAGTTCAAGGCCAGCCTGGATTATAGAGACTCTGGTTTCATAAATTTTTTTAATAATTTTTTTTAAAATCCCACTAAAGATATTTCATTTGAAAAAAAGTAAGATATGTTTATTTTAGTCTCCGTTAGTCAAAGAGTAGAGCAATTTCTTCTTAGGAAACTTCACCCAACATAAAAACCAAGGCTCCTGCCTAGCTTTGGGTGTAATGTTTCACCTGAAAACATTCTTTCTGTTGATCTGGACTGTAGTAAAATAAGGCAGAAAGTGTTTTTTTGCTTGTTTTATCTTGTTTTGTGGTATGAAAGATAAAAAGATGGATATGGCTGACAGGAATGAAGAATTATGACAGGAGGGGCAAACTTGTTTTGTGGAGGGACAGAGCGCGCTATTTTAAGCATCGTATACCACACATGTCTTTTAGAACTACTCAGCAATTTATGTTCTAAGGAAGCCTTGTTTACAAAAATTATGTAGCCTGCTTTATGCTATAATTTGCCAACTCCTGAGACATTAATTGTTTATCTGAACTTTGAAAAAGGTTTTCAGATGAGGAAAGTAATTTGTAATAAAAAGCAATCAACAGAACTAAAGAAACAGGTACTACAGTTAAGCAGCTCAGTGTCACTCAGGATATGGATATATGTACAGGATCATAGACTTGTACTCAAATGTGTTTGGCTTTTTAAAAATTGGTAAGACTTTATCTGCTGTATGTTCTGTGATGTGTCCCTTTAACTTCATTCATACTTCTATGT
>PVKN010020781.1:5853-15891 GCA_004027915.1 Capromys pilorides
ATCTGCGCTGACACGAGAAGACGTGTAACCTGTGAGCAGCCATGCTGCAATATATTTCTAAGAAAAGATTAGATGGTTAAAAAATAAACAAATGCATGGATTACAACGCACAGAAATTTAAAAATATGCTATTCTAAACTCTGAGAGTGAAATAAACTGATTTGAACAAATAACAGAACAACTAATGTGTAAACTATACTTCTGCATAACAGTAGAATAAATTAATTTGGCATTTACTGCTCAAAAATCTGTGCCATATATTATTTTTTTTATAATTACAATATTTATAAATTTTTGCTTTGACTTGCTTCAATGAAAGCTATATACAAATAGTTATTTAGGTTAGAAACACAACCTTAAGAATTATAGTTGTATGTCTGAGGACACAAAGATTTAAATATTAAAGATCATTCTATGATACAGAAAATGAAAATAGAATGATGCTATCTTTATTTTATACATTTTTAGTCTAAATGTGAACTCTAGATTAGAAGATATCATCCTCATATGATTCTTAAAAATTACAAACACACACACACACACACACACACACACACACACGCACACACAATGAATTTCCAGACAGATTTTATTTTAAAAGAAATCATCCCATCAATCACGTTGTAAAAATCGGTGATTGGTATTCTAGTAAACAAGGATGTATTGTGTATTTTTAGATGCTTGCTGCCCTGGTTGTGCACCATGGAATCCGTCCTCACTGTGGAAAGATCCTTGACTGGTAGATCAAGTGTCTTATTGTATTTCCTTAATTCATTCTGTCTGGAAGAAGATGTCAGCTGTGTTGCAGTGAGGAGAGAATTTCAAAGGCCCCAGTCCCCACCAATGAAGGCCGAGGAATGGCTATTGAATAGATTTGTCAAGGCAACCCTACTGTTCTGGGACCAGAGAGAGCAGGAATAACATAAAGGAAGGGTGGCTGTGTGAGATTAGAAAGTGAAGTTCACAAAGCATGGCAGATTTCTGTAAGAAACACTGGATCAATGAAACTATTGAACTGTGTAGGGAAAAAAAACCATGAAAACAAACACAACATCTAGTAATGTTCTTAAATGCTTTCTCTCTTTTTATATTTAAAATGGATAAAATATTGGTATTTCTCATGTATTATAAAAGCTTGACAGTTTTAAATGGATGCATATTCTATAATGTACACTCCTAATCTTAATTAGCAGATGAATGCAAAATTACACAATGTAAAAGAGGAGAAATTATAAAAGAAATAGGACTTTAGAAGATATTTCATACATTTGAAATAAGTAAAATTAATATTACCCGTGATAGAGCACCACATCAGAGAATTCTTGATAATGCAGAAGATTAGCACACAATTAGCCAGCTTTTATATACAATGTGACACTTGCTTGTAAGAAATAAGTGTTCTCCAAAGCAGTGTCAAGATATGTAAATGGATGATTTGTTTTATCATTCATCACAGCCCCTAATAAATTCAAAATCATGACTTCTATAGGTACTAAAAATAGGCTCGCAATGATACAGTAAGATAGCTTCAATGAAGAATGACTTTCTCTTTCCCTTCTTCTTAAACAATTCAGTCTTTTCAATGACAGCAATTAGCACTAACAACAGACAAGCAGCGATTAGGTATATATTTTAATTAGTATTCATCCTCCTAGTACCTCCAAATCTGATGCAAGTTGGCTATTACCCAGGTGATGTGTCAGTCTCAATGGTGTTACCTACACTTTACATATGTAAAACTATATCCTACAGGATTCTCTACTACTAATAAAAGTGATGGCACATTATAATATGGGAATATTAAATAGTTTCTTAACTTGTTGACTTTTAAAAGCGAGAAACAAACCAACTTTTGTCCATGTTTTATTGGATGGCTTTAACTCAAAACAATGAAAGTGAAATTTTTGTTTTTTCTAGGCACATGCTACACTCTCATAAAAATCAGACAGAAGCAAAGCACCTCATAGCTAAAATGAGTATGGCCCAAAATTTTGTGAAGTGATAGAAAAATCTTGCAGGACTGTGAAGGTTTGAGGCTATTAGTGTGAACTGTAATGAGTATGGCCCAAAATTTTGTGAAGTGATAGAAGAATCTTGCAGGACTGTGAAGGTTTGAGGCTATTAGTGTGAACTCTGTGTGTGTGTGTGTGTGTGTGTGTGTATGTGTCTGTGTACAAATATGGTACTTTTATCCCCGTGGGAAAAGCATATGAAAACAGGGCAAAACAAGAAAAAATATTTGCCATATGATAGCGTATACTGAAATAAAACCATAAACATTGAAAAATATATGTAAAGACATACAACCATTACCTATGAATTTAATCCATCTTAAATTCCATTTTTCACATGGACTTCTGTCCTAAGATGTGTTTCTATAGCTTAAAAACCTAACTTCTTTCATTGTTGTTTTTCTAATGTTTACCTATCTTTCTTGTTGACATCCACATTTGTCCTCATCCACTACACCCCAGTTCTTTAGTTGGGATGAAGGCTACAGATGTGTCCCAGGGGACAATGTAGGCAGCCCACTGAGAAAGCCCTAGCCAAGGTCGAAATATGCTAGTTTGTGCTGGCAACCACTGAGGTCTTGCGCTCAGATGGAGGCAGCAATGACTAGGAGACTCACAGTGCCCCTGGGCTCAGATGCAGTGCCCCCTTCACTCAAACTAGCATGAAGGAGGAAACCCTGCCCTGAGGCAGCAGGTGGGACGGACTGCTTAACTCAAGCTTCACTGAGTAAAGGAGAAAGAGGGCAGCCCCAGATGCAGGGCATGTTTCTTAAAGTTGAGCGCTCTCAAGGTACAGGATTTTTGCAGTTCTGAATTTTTCCTTTGTGAAATCCAAAAATTTGGAAACTGGCTCTAGACCATAGCCTTTTGACCTGAACTCGGGGTTGATAACAGTTTAAAGTTGACAGAAAATAAAGTTGTTATGATAGTGCTAGAATTCAGTGTGCTATATTTAAAAAGAAAAGTAAATAGTAGCTCTTCCTGCTGTGCATGAGATTAAAGACGTTGGCTGTGCTGGATGAATCTAGGCTTCCTCAAATGTCTGCACTACATAGTGGCTGTATCTGTTCTGGGGCACTGGTCTGTGCACAAAGCACATCTTCATTGTTTCTGATCCTTTCACCTCCCCCTCCTACCCTTCCCTCTCCCTCTCCTGACCCCCTTCCCCACCTTTAAAAAGTCTGCCTCATGGTCCCCTTCATTTCTTATTTGTCTTATTTTTTTTTATTTATATTTTTAGTTTCTAATGTGATAGAAACCACACATTATTAAATTTTCTGTGTCTAATTTCATTTAATGTTATGGTTTCAAGGTTTGTCCATTTCTGGATGCAACTAGAGACTGCACTCACTAGTGAAATGTATCAAATTCACATGCGTAAACATGGTACCATCTCCCTGGCAGGAGAAATTGAAAAAGTAAGTAAGGTCTAAAATGTATAATAGATACTATAAAATGGGAAGAAACTGTTTTTAGAAAAGGAACTAGGATGGGGGAGGGGAGAATGAAAGGAAAAGAGAAAAATGCAAATCAACTATATACTATTAGTGTTTCTTAGATCATAGAAAAGGAAGGTTTGCACTTATATCCATTGGAGAAAATTTTATGCCTTTGTTTTGTACTTTGAGGAACTACTTTAAAGATACTAATATGCAATGTATTAACTATTAATCTCATCATCTTATTACAAAATTTCATTTTGCCTTCTTTCATAAAATAAACAAAATCATCCATTTTTCTTGCATATGGCATGATTTCATTCTTCATGTCTGAATACTATTCTATGGCATATAGCATATGTGCCACGTTTTCTTACCCATCAGCCTGTGGATGGGTTGCTATGGTATTTCTATAATTTGCTGTTACAAGTGTGCCTCTATAAACATGGATATGCATGCATCACTGCAGTATGATGTCTCTGACGCATTCAGTAACATAACTTGGGAAGGCACACTAACTGAGCAAATTCAATCTCTGGCTTTAGTTATTTGAGAAACTCTTCATACTGCTTTACTTAGAGGTTGTACTTGGTTACATTACCACCAGCAGTACAGGCAGGTTCTTTTGTCACTATTTCCTCATGAACATTTACTTTTTTGTGTTGTTAATAGATACTTCTTAAAAGAAGTAAAAATGGGCAATACGCCCATGAAAAGAAGTATTCATCATCTTTAGCCACCAGGAGTCTAGGTTTGTACTTCTTTTCTCTTTTAGTTGTCTGAGTTGTAAATAACCACTGTGTAAAGGTTTATGTTCAATATGAAAGGTTCTGTGTCCCTGGGAAAGCCAAAGTGGGCGCCCCGCACTGGGCCAACACTCAGAGCTCAAGGGCAACAGACAGGCTCAGGGTGGCTAAGGAGACCACAGGTCTAGCTTGGCCAGAGGCTTTCAGAAGCTATGGGGATGGCAGCAAATGTGTGCCCAGGGAGCCCCAAAAGCCTCGGAGAAGTGAGAAGCCCCTTTAGGAGGAGCCTTGGGTCACTCTGACCTTTCCTCAAGAGCCCAGCATCCATACTTCAGCTAGGAGTTTCAGTTAGAGTAATTATCAAAAGCAGCTGTTATGGTTTGTGTCTAGGTGTCCCCCGCAAAGCCTCCTGCAGTCATGGGGCGGCTTCTGGAATTTGTAATTAATTATTGTGGGAATGGGTGCTGCACCTCCCCTGGCACAGGTGATTTGCATTTCAATGTATGGTGGGAAGAGAAGTGAGCTGCTTGAGCTGCTGCTAGCTCTCTCCCTGCTGCTCTTGCTCTTGCCTGCCACCATGAAAAGTTGCCTTC
The DNA here is from genome assembly GCA_004027915.1 of Capromys pilorides. Taxonomy (NCBI): domain Eukaryota; kingdom Metazoa; phylum Chordata; class Mammalia; order Rodentia; family Capromyidae; genus Capromys; species Capromys pilorides. The sequence continues at coordinate 10,644 of PVKN010020781.1, forward strand.
TGCCATGTGCCCCTCTGCCTTGGAGCCAGCTGAATATGGGCTGAAACCTCCAGTAACTGTGAGCTACATAAACCTTTCCTTCCCTCATTTTGAGTGTCAGGTGTTTGTCCCTGCAATGAGAGAAGAGTAACTAAGACAGCAGCCCTCTTTGATCTTCTTTTAAAAGGAGCTATGTAAAAATTATGTAATACAAGGATCTATTTCTTAATCTTTGTACTGTATATTAAATCGATAAATTTAAAATAAATAAGAGCTTTCTATAGTAAATGAATACCATGAAATTACTATCACAAGCATACATGCAAAATAAAATAAAATAAAAGACTACATATTTTTTTCCAGACAGGGTCTTGCTATCTCAAAACTCAGGCTGGCCTTGAGTTCATTCTGTTGCCCAGTTTGGCTTTAAACTCACAGTGATCCTCTTGCTTCTGCCTCCCAAATTGTGGGATTTCAGGTGTCCACCACCACACCTGGTCAAAGCACTATTTCACTGCTTTTTAGAACAGTATTAAGAATAAACTAGGTTATTCTTACTACCACAGCACTCCCAAAATTTACAGTTTTTGGTGCAATAATAAAGCCAATCAAGAATGTGAAAGCGCCAAGGCCTCTGTATGTTAGCAGCTTCTACACAGCATCTGTGTGGACAGTCTTCCAGGCTGGCTGTAGTGCTTATCCTGAGGGTGGGAACTGCTGAAGCTAGAGTAGGTGGCGGCGGCAGTGGGAGGGTAGGGGCTGCTGGGCTGCCCAGTTTGCCCTGCCACACTCTACTCTCAATACCCACGCCCATGACAACAGCCCATCCCACTGACCGCAGGCCAGGTTTGCTGGTTCTTCAAAATTCTGAGCATCTTAAAGAATGGCACCAAGAAAGGAGAAGGAAAAGAGACTAGAGTTTTGTCCCAAGTGTTGGCAAACTGCACTTCTGCCTTGCTACAGCACACAAATCTCCTCGGCAAGGGGTCACACACCAAGGTGAGTCAGATTAGTGCAGATGTCCTAGATTTATGTCCCCTCACTTCTCTTCTTGTTTTGGAGATCTCAGCAGGGATAATTTCAAAGCTCTACCAAGAATGATCTAATCATCTTCTTCTCTAAGATTGTATAGTGTTTTCTATAATAATATATCTCACTTCTTTAGGCACTACCATTTGCTTTTCAGGGGGCTTTCTTTTTGATCATCACCTTTGATTCTCATAACAGTTCAAAAGTAGTCAGATAGGAATTATTATCTCTTGTTCACAATTATGAAACAGGTCCCAAAAGATGGACTGGCTTATCTAAAATTATGAGTCCCAGCAGGACTCAATATGGTAGGTCCTCACCTACTGATTGGCCCTGTGACTAAGCTGAAGTGAAACTCAATTTGCCTAAGTGCTTGTTCTGAATTCTTCCAACATGTTTTTCTGTTTCCCTTTTGCAAGATAATCTGAATATGCAAATCAAGAAAGCAAAAGAATACTGCCCATGTGCTTTACAGGTAACCACAGCGAGATCTGTGATTTGCGGCACTTCTTTAACTGCCAACAACAGCACTGTTTCCGTACACAGGCTGCTTTTGGTTCTTGCTTGCCAGCAGGTATTATATTTTTTGCAAAGACTGAATCTCAAAGAGATTGAATAACTTGCTTCTGACGTTACAGCTAGGGAAATGATTGAGCTGACGCTTCATTTTGATGGGTCAGAATACAAATTTTTCAGATTTTTTCTGTAAGGCATAAAGGGAAACACTGAGAGAACTATCCAAGAACTACAGCACTTATAAAAGTTTATAAATTTTTATGGCAGCCTTACATCAATTAAGATGAATTCAACTACTCCCTGTTTCAGTAAGTCAGATGAAAACTGCAGACTAATACATCCTGATTTTTTTTTAAAGGAACATCTATTCTAGCCTTAGATACATGAAATATGATAACAAAATAAGGTGCGTGAACACTGTTAAAATATATATTACAGTGAAGATCACACTGCTATTAATTTCCCTTTGAACATTAAAATCACTGACCCTATGGTTCTTGGCACTTTGGGAAGCAGCTCTGGACTCTTTCATGTGTTTACTTGGGCTGTCCTGGCTGCCTCAATGTCTGAAACAATGCAAATAATTGCATTCCCTGGCTTTCAGGGAAGAGCCTGAAGTCAGGTGGTGCCTGCGCAGGCATTACAAGGGAAGGGGAAGCACTCTGAGGAGGACAAGTGGAAGTGTAGCTTTTACTGTAGTGAATTTCTTTTTTTTGTAATTTTTAGCAAGGGTCCACAGGGTCTCATTACATAGATCGGACTCATAGTGATCTGCCTGTGTTCAGCCTCCCAAAGAGCTGTGATTACAGGCATGTGCCACCATGCCCAGTCTCAATCACCATCTCAGCGCGCCCTGGGTGCAGGGCCAGCATGGCATGCTGGGTATTGAACTAAGTGCTTTAATCCTCTGAGCTATCTGGCCAGCCCTCTGTAGTAAAATTTATAAACTTAAACATGCACTATATTTTTTGAGCAGTCCTTATATTTAAAAAGTAAATATATTGCTACATTTGTCACCTGGAATGAGACTTTCATGAAGAATTTTCCATTAAACAAGCATGAACAGGGATGTTTCTAGTTTGAGTCAAGTGCTAAATCGCACACTGATTATGAGTAGGGGAAAAAGTCACCAAAGGTTCATTTATTAATTTTGCCCCTTAGTGTTAGGAGGTCTAGGCAAGGAATGCATGAAGCTCTGTCTTGCTTAAGTTACGCTCCTCGGAAGAGGCAATTAGAGATGAAGCCACCCTATGACAGAACGTGTGTGTTAGAATAGATTTAAACCTCGCCCTCAATTAGTTTACAGCACTGGGAGGATAGGGATGACGCCATTTTGTTTTAAAATTATTTATCTATTTTTTGTTCCTGGTTCACTTCATTTAATATAATAGCCTCCAGATTAACGCATGTTATTGCAAATAACAGGCTTTCTTCTTTTATAAGGTTGAATAGTATTCCAGTGTGTATCTATGCTACAATCTTTTTTCCTACATATCAGAGAAAGAACACTGAAAATGCACATCGATTTTTAATTTTGTTATTTGTTTGCTTATGACTGAATTATTTTGAGTTTAATGTATTTTGGATAAAACTATTTTAGGCATCTGATAACATATGTTTTCTAATGGAGAGTAACAACAGTGACTCGGATTGGTAGTTATACCACTCTATAGCCTAATTCTTTCATCAAAAATTCCTCTCAAATATTAATTCTATAGTGCTCAGTATGCTGTGAAGGTTCAGAGTTTACTTCTCTCACTGTAGGGAAGATGAAGGGACACTTATATATTCTATTTAGAAACACTGAGAGGAATGTAGGAAGGTCAATCAGTTCACATTTATAAATGTAAGTAAATAATTTTGTTAAATAATTACTATTGCTGACTGGTCACTGATCTATTATGATTGCTATTGATTTATTATGGGGCAACTAGTGTGAGGTGTTTATATTATTAGAAAGGTAAATAAGAGAATTACAACAGGATATCTCTAATAGTACACAAAAATAACAGAAAGTTTTGAAGAAAAAGGAGGGATGCAGTCAGTGCCAGGTAGCCCGGCCCTTAGGAAGTGTGGAAAGACGCCTGGCTGAACGTGGACCAGCACCAGCTCCTGGGTTTCTCCTAGCTCAAGTCTGGTTTAAGATCCTAGGCTTCTTCTCTCCCTATAGGCAGCAGTGAGTCACCTGATTTAACAGTGGTTCACCCTGATTGCCTTTCACGTGGACCCTGAGCATCTTTCTGACAATTAAGCAGTGCCCATGGTAACTAGCTGGTGAAAAAATAAAAGACTGAGAAATAACAATCATCGAACACCACATCCGTCTTCAGGCAAATGTGTAACATGCATTCCATATACTGCACAGAACTCGCATTGCACGATAATACTCCACAGAAACCCAGAAAGAAGAGTGCTCTCGGAGAGCACTTGTTTTCCTAAAGGGTTTTCTACTATACTTTTCACCTTGTGTAGCTTTCCCCCCATTCATTCTTGATGTTCTGTCGCTAGAAAAGGAGGACGGGGGAGGAAGGTGGTAAAAGTTACTGATCCTCAAGACATAAAAGCTCCAAGACCTTCGGCTCAGCATGGAACAAGCCAAGGCTCACCTCTCTCATCCACTCCCGAATCGTTTTGCCAGCTTCTTGATGCCACACGTTGTGAACAGAGTCTGTTAATGCCACAGCAGTTACCTTACTTTTCACATCTGCTTCCCGCTGAATCATCTGTTTAAATAAAAATTTAAAAAAATATGTAAAATATTGGCTGTAGTTTTTCCCACTGGACATAGCCTGCTTAGTCGGGGATAATAAAATGAAGGGGCCCTACACATCTCGAGCTGGAAGTTACTCTTTCCTGCACTTGCAGACAGTCTATTCTTATCCAGAGATATGAAAAGACCTAATATTTTCTTTTAAAAGATAATGCCACTCAAGTTGTACATGCAGGCAGCTCTATTATTTTCCATGTGGCTTGGCAATTCAAGGATTAATGGGATCACGGGGGAATCCCCGAGGGTTTCTTTTACGAGTTTCTCCCCGGCTTCCTATTTCAGCACTCCAGAGAAGTTAGCACCTGGGGCTCACTGTCAGCTATTTAGGACGATCTTCCACTAACTTCCAGGAGATGACATATCTGGAAAGAAAGACGCTTTCTTTAACTTCTTCGACTTAACTAGCCTGCTCTTTAGGATGGGCTTGGAGTTTCTCAAAGTTTTAACTGCCTACAGAGATCCTTTTCTTTCAAAGTCTATCAGCGCTATTTTGGTTCCTCATATGCTTCTTTATGGTAGCAAACTATTACATTTTACATTCTTTCTATAGAATGTTATGTCTATAAAACTAAATGGCCTCTGAAAAGAAAAATGCAGGTTGGCTTGAACTCATCAGTGGTCTGCCAAATAAAGAAAATGAGAACTAAATTCTATGTCAAAAGAACCAAGGAGCTGGTGAGATAGCTCAGCAGACTAAAGCACCTGCTTAGGCAAGCTTAGGTGAGCACAGAGACCAAAGATTGATCCCAGCACCACATGTCACGCCAGCCCCATCCCCAGGGCGGGCTGAGCCTGCCCCAGAGTCCCCAGGGCGGGCTGAACCTGCCGCAGAGTCTGGGCATTGTGGAGCACACCTGTAATCCCAGCACTAGCGGTGCTGAAAGCAGGAGAGTCTCCACTAGTCTGATCTGCGTAGTGAGACATTACCACAACCAAGTACATTAAAAAAAAAAA
>PVKN010020782.1:0-15793 GCA_004027915.1 Capromys pilorides
CTCCCTGTCTCTTGCTCTTTTTGTGGAACCAGGGATTGAACTCAGGACCTCGCACTTGCCAGGCCCCTGAGCTATCTCCCTGGTGATTCTCCACTCTCAGAGCCCTCAGCTTTCTGAGGCATAGCTGAATCCCAGTTATCTTCCAGCCCACCATCACCAGTCTATTCCTGGCTCTTTTTTCTTTCCTGACACATTGGCTCTAGAAAATTCTATTAGAGTTATTTTCTGAGCAGTGGCTCTTAACCTAAATCTAAATGTTTGTGGGGCCATTTTGATAGTAAAGTTTTGCCAAAATAGCAAAAGCTGAATAAAATCTCAACTTTCAATCTAGTTAACCTTCCCAGTGTTTCAGCCTGAACCAAAAATACCAATCTTCCTTGCTCCCAAATCTCATGTTATTTCTCAGCATCTTACAGCCCATCAAATACCAAATGTAGAAGACGTATTATTTCATATTCTCTTACATATCTTTTCCTCTGGTCTTAGCTGCCATCACCTCCTGGCTTATTTCAACTGCCTCTGAACAACAGGTCAGCAGGTGGCTTCATACTGGCCAAGCCAACTTCTATATACATTATCACACCTTCCCATTTCTTGACATTTCCCTGTCCTCAAATTTCCAGCAGTACCTGCTACCCACACTCCACTGCTTGGCAGTCATCTTATCTACATCTGGCACTCCTTCCCTGACTGATTGACTTCTTAGGACCTAACTTGTTGTCTCAGTTCCCTGGCTTTGAATATTACTCTCATATCCTTCTGTAAGCAAAATCATTTTCATTTTTCAGGCCCATTCAGGTCCAGACTGTTCCAAGAAGTCTTCTCCAACTTCCCCACAACTGACTCATCATTAACCCCTTCATCACCTCTGAACTTCCACTGCATTTAATATCTCCCATCATTCCTATCCCATTTTGTCTATCTTTATAGGAGTGTATTCTTGTTCTCTTGATAGAAGACAGGGACCAGAGGACAGTACCAAGAATTTACATTTATTCTAATTCTCTTGAGTTCCTACCACAGTGCTATCTATCCTTAATGGACACACAACAAAATCACTTCACTGGTTTTTAGTGTTCCCTGGACCCTGTCTAGGTAGATGCAGACAATCACTTAAAGGGGGCTAAATACTACTTTTGCTTGTTCCTTCTACTCTCTTCAATTTCCAGATAACAGTGATAGGACAGATGTTGAAGTTGTTCTTAACTAGCTTGGAAACCAAAACTCTTGTGACTAAGCAACATGACAGATAGAATTCAATTCCTGAAGTCAGCTAGCTACCTTCTTCACACACCTACAACCAGGAAAAAAGAAGATCTGGCCCTGGCCCAAAGTCAGTGAGTGGCATGGCATTCACAGCCCATCTGTCCTTACAAATCAGCTCACAGGAATCAGATGAAAAGGAATCTGCTACTTTATAGTAGACATTTCCTTTCACCTTAAATGTTGTTTTAAGTGAGGAGCAACACTAGATATAGGCAGTCAAAAACTAAAGACAATTTCTCTATTTTGCACTAAAACAAATTAAAGTTTATTCTCTCTTGCTCATACTCAAGCTAGTTTCCCCAAGGTAAAGAGAAAGTGAAAAGAAAGCTTTGCCAGCCTTGAGAAGGAGATGAATTCCTGCTGTTGCCCCTAGCTGAGGGTTCTTTCTGCCTTTGCTATGACTACCAACTAAAATGGTTGACAATGGTGTTTATTAGCTAGCTGGAAACTTTAATGTACCTAGGTGAAATAACTCAGAAGTAAGATTTTCACTTTAAAGCGTTTTATTAACTGGCCTAAAATGGGATGAGGATGAATGCTCCACAAATATTCCTCCACGGAAAACTGATGCAGTTTGAAGCAGACTCCCAGGTTTCAAAAACAGAATGAACTCTTGTTCCTGTCAGTCAGCCTTTCCTCTACCCCATTCCCTCTCTCAGTATCATGCAGACTGCAATATTCAGAGAGGAAACAAATGTGACTTTGGCAACAACCAACGAGAATGTTTAGTTCTACTGCAATAAAACTAAATAAATGAAATAATAAAGTTTATGAAGACTCATCAAATTCATAGTCATAAAATTTCAGAGGAAATTCATTCCCCTTGTGGCACAGATTTAGAAAATAAGACTCACAGAAACTCAGATTCTGGCCAAGGTCATGCAATGACCTGGCCCAAGTTCTGGCTTCCTTATAGCTAGCTCTTTGCATTGCACTATGTGACACTGTACTAAGCAAAACTCAGGAGGTCCAGACTTCATGGAGTATTAAGTTATTACATGGGTTACAATGATGACTGCAAAATAACTTGGCTCCTAGACTGCTGTACTTGTTACCAATGTACTTTACACAACAGATGTATTCTTTGCCAGATTGATTGTAAATAGAATTCTTTCAAACAAAATCTATTTTAAATTTAGTAGAGAAGCTGTTATGTGAAATAATGCTGAAGCTAAACATTGTCCTAAGATTTATTTTATAAATCCAAATATTCAGTGTTTGGGTCTGCTTATTAAAGTAAGGTCCATCAACTTGGGGCCAAAACAAAAACAAACAGTGCCCACCTAGGATGCATGAGGCACTGGGTTTGAACCCCAGCACTGTAAAAAGAAAAAAGAAGAATCAAAAGTTCATCATATTATTACTATTATTTGAGAGGAAAATTTGAGAACACTGCCTTAGTTTTTATGTAAATTTTTAACTATTCATTTCATTTTGAGGACCAGAATTTCATATGTACAAAATATAGGCTCCTAAAAATTTTTAAAGAAAACATAGGCATGTCTTATTTTCATAATAATTACTACTATAAAATTAAATATTATATTCCTCAGTAATACACTTGATACCAAGATTAAAGTCATATTCAAGGATACAAGAAAAATAAAATAAAATAGCCAGCATAAAAATTATAGAAGAGGGGCGGGGAAATAGCTCTGTTGCATACTTACTTGCCTGGCAAGTTCAGGTTCATGAGTTTGAACCCTGGTCCTGTTATTTAAAAAAATTATATAAGAGTCAAGGAGATAGCGCAGCAGCGTAAGCACCTGCCTCACAAGTGTGAGGTCCTGAGTTTGATATCTGGTACAAAAAAAAAAAAGAGAAATAACAACAAAGTGAACCAGGAATGCAGCACAATGATGGGCTATGAGATGATGGTCCCACATGACAGAATGGGAAAAGAGGAGGTCTCTTAACCTTCCACACCCAACAGTATACGCAGGACAAACCACCACAGCAAGGGAGGCACAGCCTTTTCCAGGCACTATAAGCTGACACTATCCAATGAATTTATGTTTCAAGTTTTCCTCCCTGTATTGTGTGCCCTTGTCATCTCTAAAATAGAAATACAAGAATCTGCAATTCTAAAACATTTTTTTTTAACAGACTGATTAAAAGTCTGCTTTTCCTGCACTGTTCTCTCCAACAGGCTTCCTGCAGGGGCGTGGCAGAAATAGTTTTGCAGGTACTACTTTATTAACATACTTCTTAACACTAAGTCCTCCAGCAACCTACTGAGGAGATTAAAACGCTTCCAGTTTTGCTCTTTTGCCACCTCACATCCTAGGTCAACATGGCCATTTCAAGTAGCTAAATCCCATCAATAAACCTAAAACACGGAAAATGCCTTATGGATAAAGACCACACTAGTGATAGTAAACCCTTCAGAGATTACAAAGATGCAAACAGCCTGCTGCAGCACTTATGCCATAAGTTCACCACCACTGGACTATACTATATCCATTTAGTGTACTTCAGGCATTACATACAGGGGAAGTGCTCAACAGAAGTGATTAGTCAAGAAGCTGTTAAAAGGTTCTCAGGCAGAAATTCTACAAATACGTATATGTCAGCTTCTTCAGACTATACTGCTTCTGGGAAAATAATCATTTAAAATTTAATCAGTAGTATGTCTATGGAGCTACATGATTCAACTCAATCTAGTAATGTGTCCCATAATAGGTATTTATATATTACTTCTAAAATCAAGATAATTAAGTCTTGTGCAAAGCATACTGAAGTTGGAGTCAGAACAAATGGGTTCCAGGCAACTCTGTACTTTGTCTTTTGCCTTAGTGTCTTCAGCCACAAAATGGGAAAATACCCCCAGATGTCTATAAAGTAAGAATACCACTTATATGTTGTGCTGCCTCTATAGCAGGAATATTCTTTAAAGCAAAAAGAAACCATTTCAAACACTTTCTACAACACAGGCTGCACATTTTAATACATTTTTCAAATATGCAGACTGATTTAGACATTTCCAAGGAAATACTTTATTCTGCCTCTCTGCTTTCCCTCATGCATCTGTTGTTACTAGCAGCTAAGGAAAAGTAGATATCTAATGTCATTAACAGTAAACCCAGGTTCCTTATCATTCATTAATAGAGGACAAAGGGGGGAATTGGTCAGGGAGAAGCAAATACAAAGGTAACCAAAATCAGAATGAACAAAGCTGAAGAGAAAGGCAGATGAAATCAGGGTAAAGAATAAAAACAAGTCCATCTTTCATTTCTCCTGGCTCCTACTGATGGCAGACGGTGTATTTAATCTGCTGAGAGACCAGATTTAAGGCCTCCTTTTGGCATAGTCCATCCATGAATTATTAACATTTGCAGAAGCAATAGCACATCCGCTCACAGCAGAGAGGATAATGATGATTAACCAAGATGGGATTATTAATCCCCCACATCCCTTTCCTGTCTCCCTCTCTTTTTCATTCTCCTCTGAGTCTGATACTTTTTAGGCAGTGTATTTTGAGCTACAGCCTCAATATCAGATTCACTACCTCCACAGTGAAAAACATTATAATTGATAAATTCTATGATGTTTTCAAATATACATTTTACTAGCTATCCTTAACAAAACGGAAATAATGGCAAAAGTGGTTACAAATTCTTTATGGATAGAAACACTTCAAAGATATTCTGCAGGCAAGTGCTAGTTTTTTAGAGAAAAACACATTAGTCACAGGTAGACTCGGTTCAGAAAGTCAGCTGAGGCATCTAGAAAAACAAGGTTTACCTTTACTAGACTTCTGTGCTTATGTAACCCAGTAGGTCTCAAACAAACCAACTAGAACACTTATAGTTAAAACAGATTCTGGGCTTCAAAAGTCAGGACATTGTCAGTCTCAACTGGTGCCTGGTAACCTGTACTTTAACAAGCCCCCAGTGACTGATGCAGCTAGTCTGGGTCCCATATTTCACAATACTGACCAAAAGCTTGCTTCTAGTTGCCAAGAAGTATGGGCCATGAGAGGAGTACAAAAGCAAATGAAAACCAACCTGAGAAAGAAAATTAATACCAAAAAAAAAAAAGAAAAAGAAAAAGAAAAACAGATGAAACTTGTGGTTCCAGTCCCTTCCTAACCCCCAGTGAAAAACGCAGATGCCTGAAGGACTCGCCAATATTTCTGTTGTTCTGAGAAACCTCCAAATGAGAAAGATGGTAAGATGAGCAATTAAACACTGCATGCATGACTCAGAGGGAATCTATAACTTCATTCCCAAAACATGAGAAACACAACCAAAACCTACTTTTCCTTGCAATATTTTCCTCCCTCATTCTCCTAGGATACTACCTAGGATTTAAAAAAAAAAAAAAAAAAAGATTATCTAAGGTTTACTATGTAATATTCTTACAAACCTGTAACACCAAGCCAAATCAGACAACAAAAATCAAAACTAGAAAATCATGAGAGTGCTTAGACAAGGGCCAAAAAATACAGAAATGTATTTCAGGATATTCATTAAATGACCAAAACATGAGTTAAATTAGCTAGTTAGGAAACCTACATTTAATCTGTTGAGAGACCAGTTGTACAGTCATTGTTGGGGAGACTAAGAGGAAATCTACCCAGGGCAGAGAATGGGACCATCTCAATCTCATAGATGTGCTGATTCCACAGTACAAGACAGCCTTCTTGGGTATACCCTGTTAGGATATAGGAGTCAGTCTAACAGCCAGAATTTCATAACTAGTACTCAATCAGTAAAAAGGAATAAATCCTACCCAACAATGTTCTTGATCTTTCTTCTGCCCCAATACCTTTGCAGGGGGGCTGGGGAGATAGCTCCGGGGCACAAGTGACTGTCTGGCAAGTGCAAGGTCCTGAGTTTGAGCCCCAGTTAAGGAAAAAAAAAAAAAAGAAAGAAAGAAATACCTTTGCAGATTTAGTACACTCCCATTAGTAATGGCAGCTCCTGATGAAAACCAGTCTAAAAGGCCAAGGCAAACAGGAGGTGACACAGAAAGAGACACAAAGGACAGAAGAAAACCAAAATGAAACCAAAAAAAGGAGAAAAACAAACCAAAGCCAAAGCCAAAAAAAAAAGAGGAGGAAAGGGAGAAGGAAGAAGGATAAAGAAGAAGAAGGAGAAGAAAGAAAAAGAGAGTGGCAAAAACAAATACAAAACAAAATACCACAGGCCACATAGCTCAGCGAACTAAAGTACCTACTTAGGAAGAGCTCAGTGGCTGGGGTTCTATCCAGGCCCATGTTGGCCCTGCACTCAGGCACACTAAGACAGTAATCCCAGCACTTGGAAAGCTAAAAACAAGAGGATCACTATGAGTCCAATGTACATACTGAGACCCTATAGACCCTGTACCAAATACATTAAAAACAAACAAACAAACAAACAACAACAAAACCTTTCCCCTTTTCCCCTAACCTGCTCTAAATCCTGAATTTGGTACACCAAAATTCCAAGTAGGGCATTTATTCTGGTTTGCTGCTACACATTTGCTTGATAGCAATCTACTCAGCACACCCAACTGAAAGGCTCAAGTGTTATAATTTCAAGACACCCTGAGCCCCTTCACAAGAAGAGCAGCAGTAAACTAGCAGCAGCAGCACAATAACAAACTCAGTATTACTTTCTGCTCCATGTCATAATTTATATGGAATGTACAAAGTTTGTCACCACTCAATATAGTCTATAGAAGCCAATAAACTCCAAATTACTATTCTAAGTAACACTCATCTTTAAAATCCATTTAATCAGTAAGTCACCTAGAAAAGAATAAAATTGAAATGACATTTCAAAAAAATTGCTGTAAGAAAAGACCTAAAAGGAAATATAGAGACAAAAAATTAAGAAATCTTATTAGTGGCTAAAAGAATTGGCTCAGTGTCTTTGCAGAAAAAAATACTATGGTTAGCCAGGTGTGGTGGGGCACGTCTGTAATCCCAGCACTCATGAGACTGAGGCAAGAGGATCATTGTGAGTTCAAGATCAGCCTGGGCTACAAAGTTGAGCTCAAGCCCAGCCTGAATTGCATATCAAGACCCTGTCTCAAAAAGACAAAAATACATACATACATACTATTGTTATTACCCAAGCCTACCACTAAAGCCCCACTTGACAAGGCAAGATACTAAGAATACAGGGCAAGGTATAAAGACTTACGTGGATTCACATTCTACCTGTCTCAGTCTACTTCTTTTCCTTCTAAATAAAGACGATGACAATACCTGCTGCACCTATCCCAAATACTGCAGTAAAGAACAAATGGGTACCCAAAAAAGTCCACTGAAAAGCATAAAACAAATCGTGAGATAATTACGATGTATCCTTCAAAGTTCACACAACATTCCTGACCTGTCACTTCTCTTCCAAATTTCCAGATTAAGACAAAGTCACAGACTTTCTCAAAGGTCTTCCAGCCTCCCAAAATAAGCAGCCTTCCAAATGGTTTGAGGGGGACAATTAAATGATATAATGGTTATAAAATCTACATGTCTCAGATGTCTTTTCACACAATAGGAAGTTCTGTAACAGAACAAAGGAAAAAAGACTCCATAATATTTTATGAGAAACAAACAATTCTGAGCTATGAGGCCCATTTTTATATACTATTTCCTAAGCATACTTCATGTGTTAATGCCTCACTTCTCTGTTAAGATATACTGACTTTCCTTGTCCTTTCAAACAGAAGATCTCCTACAGTGTCAACTGTCTGGTCCAAACAACTTAACACACTAGAAGTAGTGGCTATTACAACAACTTTATAGGTGGTGCAACAGTCAAAATGCACACTTCCTCACTCAGGAAGCTGAGGCAGGAGGAATACTGAGTTCAAGCTCAGTCTGGGCTACATAGTGTAGTCAAGGCCAACTCAAACTACACAGTGAGACTTTCTCTCACAATTAAAAAGAAAAAAAAAAGTGCACATTGGAGCCAACATCCCAATTTTTTTACTCTCAAAATCTCTGATTTAATGATTCCAAGTAATCTCATAGTTCTTCCATAACTCAAAGAAAAAAGGACATACCTTATAATCGAGTCGAGAAGCACCCAAGTTATGAAAGAAAAGAGTACAACTTCCTGGCCATTGATGACCACTCTTCCCTTCAACCACTGTGAACCTCTGCCTAGTTCCTTCCACAAACAGAACACTGTAACAGCCCCTGAACCAAATTCCAATGTCAACTCTGTGCCTGGAGTAGTACCAGGTGAACGCTGATGGTCAAGTATATGGAGTGCTTGAGACCCCCTCTTGCACACTCTATGCCACCCCTTTCAGGCCCCTGCTTAGCCTGCTCTTCTTGATTTGTTGTTAGTTTACATATACTTGTAAGAACCAATTAGTCCAGAGAATAACAAAATGTGTGAGGGCAGGTGTTATAAATGTTCTGCTGAATTTCAGCCACTCATTTTTCTCTCCTGCCTTCTAGTATTGAGTAATTTTGGTAGAAAAAAAAGTATTTTCTGCATTCTAGAGTATAAAGCTGAGATCTTTGTCTGTACCTTTAAAAAACAAATGCACATAATACCCTTAGACAGCCAAATCATATTACACGATCAAGATTTCAACATTCCGGCACACTGCCAGAGCTTAATGGCCAGTTAGACACTAAGTAAGGAAATGGGTCTGCATTAAACCCACAAATAAGTCAACAATCAATAGTTCAGTATTACACTAAAATTTTGATGTGCCCTTTAAATTGCTTCTAGCATCATCTTTCTAACACAAGCTTAGCTTCAGAAACAAAACAAAGAAGATCAAGCAAGAAGTCGAATACCGCCTATTTTCACAAGCATAAAGCCTTGGCATTTTAAACTAAAAGCTGCTCCAGGATTTCACAGAAATCCTTTACAGTGTACCTGTAGGGCAGCAAACCTGAAAAATAATAGGCTAAGCCTTAGACAGTAAATTAAACTGACAGCTCAGCAAGCAGAAAACTGCGGCAAAAAAGCAAGCACCTGGAGATAAACAAATGAAGCAGGTTTGGCCTTCCTACAAAACTCACCTCCCCTCAAACCCAGCAGGAGTTTGTACCAGGGTTTAGAAATATGCTTCCCTCAATCAACATTATTTTACTATTAAACTTATGTAAACAAGAGAAATGCCTACAATATTCATTCAAAAAACATTCATCTTTCTCTGGCATTACAGGCTTTCCACTCTATTTTGCTCTAAATGTGCAATCAATTATATTTCTATTTCATATTTCCAGTAGCCTTCTTTCTCTTTCGAATACATCCTAAACATTCACTCCTTTGCTAAAATGGTCTTACACTACATGGAATTCAAAACCCACGAGACTAAGAGTACAGTATTAAATTCAAACCAACAGGTCAGGATTCAAGTCTGGGATACCTTGCTTCTAAAGACCTTAGGTTCTCTATCTGTGAAATGGGGTTAGCAGTCTAGAAAGAACATAGTACAGCATCTAGAACAATTAATGTTCAATAAACCTCAGCCTTGCCTCTGTGATGACATCTGAGATAAAACAAAAGACAGAATTTTAAAATTTTCGAACCAAGGAGATAACTCAGTGGTATAAGCACCTGCCTGGCAAGCACAAGGTCATGAGATTGATTCCTGGTACCACCAGAAAAAAAAAAAAAAAAAAAAAAAGCTAGAATATTAGAATCCTCCTTGAACTATGTTTCCATGTACAGGGAAGGGAGAGAAAGAAAAGGAAGGTAGGAGGCAGGCAGGCTGGAACTCATAGTATTCTATAGCCCAGAGTTTCATTCTTCAGTTTATTCCTACCTAATCTGGTCAAATGTAAGTACAAAAACTGAAAATATGCAGTTAGAAACTTTTATAGCAACCTGACAAAAGTAATTTTCTCTCTATGAAGTCCAATAAAAAAATCAAGGCTTGGGCCAGCGACATGGCTCAGCAGTCTAAAATGCCTGCTTAGGCAAGCTTAGGCAACTGCAGGGACCACGGTTTGATCCCCAGCAGCACATGCTGTGCCAGCCCCACCCCCAGGGCAGTCTGCGCCGGCCATAATATTTTTTTTAAAAAATCAAGGCTTGTATTTGTATGTCTTCTATTTCATTTTTTCTAGCAATTCA
Organism: Capromys pilorides; assembly: GCA_004027915.1. NCBI lineage: Eukaryota > Metazoa > Chordata > Mammalia > Rodentia > Capromyidae > Capromys > Capromys pilorides. The sequence goes on from PVKN010020782.1 coordinate 10,305, forward strand.
TTTTTACTGTATTTTTATAAGAGTCAGTCTAAGACAAAGGGGGGTGGGGCTGGTTAGAGAAGTACTGATTCAGTAAAAATGCCTTGTGAATAACTAATACCACCACTTTCTTTAACACAAAGATATGAGGCAGTCTAGGATCTCATCCTAGAACCAAGTATTACTGTAACTGCCAATAAACCTTCAAACATCCACTGAGGCCCTGCTCATTGAGACTAATACTGCTGAGACAGATTGATTCGTTTTGTGAGCAACACAGGATATTCCCGAAGACCACTGCACCTGTGGTTTTTGTTTTTGTTTTTTTTATTACATTTATCGGTACATTTTAGGTACACATAATGATCACAGTTATCATAGGAAATTTGTACTTTGAAACTAAGGGCATCATAACCTTCTATGGCTGTTTCACTTGTCTATAAGATAGCAATAGGTTTTTTCTGTTTGTTTTTTGGTCTTTTTGAGACAGTTTCACTATGCAGTTCAGGCTAGCTTTGAACTCACTTTATAGCTTAGGCTGGCCTCAAATTTGCATCAATCCTTCTGTTTCAATCTCCCACATGCTAAAATTACATACATGCCTGGCGTGCCCAGCAGCAACAGCATTTTAAAACAACTTTTAAAAAGAGTAGAGAATGGAGGAAAATTTTGTCCATAGTTTTTTTTTGCTTATGCCAATCAAAGAAATAAATTAGACCATAATAGAAATCAGTCATCAAATCCACGCTCCCACTTCCATTCTGCTGACCTGATCTACCCTTTTGTTTTATAAATTAAATAGCCCAGACGTAGTTGTAAGTATGTTTTGTAAAACAAGGGTTCTTTGAGACATTTCTTGGCCCCTGTATCACACCCAGCCCTATTTAGCAGACTTTGCTGCAGCACTTCCAGTGCTGCAGATTTATGCAAAGCATAGGCAAGATTCTGCTGACTGCTCTCCGCCTCACAGCCACTCCACAGTGAGAAGCAGGGTCTGGCCTTTCTTTCTCCATGATAATTAAAGTGGCACATGCATCATTAGTGATCTTGTGATTGCCGTGGACAAGCAGCTGTCAAAACCAAGGGCTTCAGCCCAAACACAGCTGCCAGCAACCTGGATTAAGGGAACTCATTCAACCTCTTCATATCTGAGGTAGAGATATAGGCTGAGCATTTCTGAAACAGAAAAATTCCTTTAAAGTAAAGCAACATGTGCCCCACTTCTACTTCCAGTACTGGGTATCAAATCTGGAGCAACCACTCTATCACTGAGATACTCCAGCCCTTTTTTATTTCATTTTGAGACATAGTCTTGCTAAGTTGCTTAAAATGGCCTTAAACTTTTGATGTACCTGCCTCAGCCTCCAGGGTAGCTGAGATTAAAAGAATGCACTATTGTGCCTAGCTTGCAATGATTCTTAGTTTAGATCTTGACAAGGGCCAGCTAACTAGCTCAGTGGATTAAAGCACCTGCTTGAGGTCAGGGGTTCAACCCCAGGGCACACTGAGATGGCAATTGAGACTAGGCATGGTGGTGCACACCTGTAATCCCAGCTCTTGGGAGGCTGTAAACAGGCAGATCACTATGAGTCAGATCTAGTAAGGAGCCCCTCAACATACTATAGACCCTTCCCTAAAAATAGATAGATAGACAGATAGATAGATAGATAGATAGATAGGGATAGATAATCTTAGTTTAGGTCTTGTCACCAGAGTATGCTACCCTCCTTCCTCCCAGCTTCTTTTCCTAGTTCTCAACAAAATAAAACGACTAAAAATCAAGCCTCCCCTATCAGAATAAGTCCCTCTCATAGTTTCTTTTCTTTTTTTAAAAACTGATTTAGTACATACAGGGTCTACAGGTCTCACTACATAGATCAGACTCGAAGTGATTCTCCTGTTTTCAGCCTCCCAAGTGTTGGGATTATAGACACACATCACCATGCCCAGTCTCAATGGCAGTCTCAGAGCACTCCGGGGACAGGGCCAGCATAGCATGCTGGGGATCCAACTCCAGCAGCTGTACTCTGCCTAAGCAGGCACTTTAGTCTGTTGAGCTATCTGGCTGGTACTTTTTTTTTTCAGTAAGGGTCTACAGGGTCTCCCTACATATCAGATTCATAGTGATCCGCCTGTGCTCTGCCTCCCAACAGCTGGGATTACAGGCATGCACCACCATGCCCAGTCTCAAACGACATCTCAGTGTGTCCTGGGGGCGGGGCCAGCACAGCAGCCCAAGATCAAACCCTGGCCTTTGTATCTGCCTAAACAGGAGCTTTAATCCACTAAATTATTTGGCCTGGCCCCCTTCTTTTCTTATTTTTTCTTTTTTTTCTTCTTGGTGGTACCTGGGATTGAACTCAGGATCTTCACTAACTAGGCAGGTGCTTAGGCCACTGAGCTATATCCTCAACACCCCCCCACTTCATAGTTTTTTCACAGAATATGTATATGTGGTTGGAACACCATTCAGGACCCAAAGTTCTGTAACTAGGGGCTACACTTTGCAACTACCATCAATTAAAGGAACCACGTTACGCCATAGACCTGAAAAGTTCTGGATCAAACATTCCAAAACAGAAATAAGAGATCACAAAGCGCTGTGGCAAAAAGATCAAAGTGGCATACCGGGTCAGGGGGCTGCCATCTGAGAACAGACTGGTCTACAATAATGCATTCAATGTTTGACAAGGTTTTAGCCACGTTTAAATCGTATCTACTCCAGTATCAAACAGTTCACATAAAAAGACATCCCCATTTCTGGTTCCTGAAAATAAACAATTTAAAGATGCCAGGCTAAAGATGACAATGTATTTTCCTCATCTCCAGAGTGCTGAGACATCAACAGATATTGGCAGCTTAAGAGATACCAAGTGAAGGAGGGAGGGCATGACCTGGAGTTCCAGGTCAAAGGCAGCAGCGCCTGGCCAGTGTCTGAAAAGTGCTACTAAAATGTTAAGATAAATATTTTAGCTATGGGCTTGTTCCAGAATACTCTTACAGAACCATTCCAACCTCTTTCTTGAGTTGGTAATTGCTATCTGCTTGCTCACTACAGGATATAAGAAACCTCTGAGAAGACAAAAAAGCCTGTCGTTTCCTGCTTGCTCACACAGAATGTATTCAGCATCCATTTACTTGCTTTTTCTGAAAGCCTTGCATTCAAGTAAGTGTGAATAGATAAATAAAAGGACTGAAATCTTATATCCCTGGCTCATATAAAAGCAGTTTGAGACATTGTCTGCAAACCCATTTTTATTCTAAAGTTACCATTTTAATTCCATTCACAGAATTTCAATGTACCACCATATCACAATAGCTACCTTTTCTCTTATCATAGACAAACAGAAAAACTGAATTACTTCCATTCTTTCCACAGTAATCAGAATGAGGCTATAAAACAAGATGGCACATTAGCCTGTCTGCATTATTTTATTTATTACAGGTTACTCGGGGTTTTGTTTTTGTTTTTACGAACTCTGAGATTCACAGTGGCTTAAGGTTTAATAACATGGAACAGAAAATACTAATATATATTAGGTAGGGGTACTGTAGACACTACTGAGTTTACACTGAGAACAAAGAAGCATGGCACAACTCCTGTCTCAAAGTCATATGCCAAGTGAGATATGTAACTTTTCTACGCCCATTTCAGCCACTATATCTGAATCTTGGCCTAAAAATACCTGGTGTTCCAAGAAAGGACTCTGGATCCAGTGATAATCAAATTTATTTGCTAGTGAGCCAAAGCTCATTAACTAGAGGCTGTGTTAAGTCTAGGAGAAGCAATTACTTCTCTATAAACTGGGAGGAGGAAGATTTAAACATACAGTAAAGTCCTCTACAAACAACAAAAAAGGTTACCACAAATTTCTTGGTTCTTCTAGGGCCACAAGGTAAATAACAAGAGATAAACACAAATGTTTAACTAAAAACACCACAGATTACACAGAATACTCACTTATATTTTTATAGTATGAGAAAAAAATTAGCAATATCTTATTCCTAATCCCACTCCCAGAAAAAAAAAATCGTATTCCTTTAGTCCACAATCCGTTAAGACAAAATTTATAATCATCCATTACTGTTTTGTTCAGAGAACACTGCTCAAACATACTAAGTGCAGGAACAACACAATAATTCTTAAACTGTTTCTCAAAACTGTAAAATTCTCAGTATGCAAAAAGATGCAAGTCCTATGGATGAACCACATCTCTTCCTTAGATGTACACTACAGTAACTCTGATAAGAGCTCTGTTTGGTACATACACTTAGCAGTTTTGATTTCTAGAAACAGATAAAATAACAAATGTGTTTTTAAAAAAGCAGTCCTAGCTGGGTGTGATGGTACATGCCTGTAATCCCAGCACTTGGGAGGCTGAGGCAGGAGGATAGGCGTGAGTTCAACACCAGCCTGGGCTACAAAAGTGAGCTTGAGGTCAGCCTGAATGAACTGCATAGCAAGACCCTGTCTCAAAAAGACAAAAAGAAAAAAAAAAAAGAAGCAGTCTTATTACTAAGATACTATTTATTCTTCAGAACGCACTTTCCCTCAAGGGATTTAAACTAGGAAAAGTTTATTACACTTTTTCCTTGATATTAATACCTATTCGGTAATACTGCTAAAGAGATACTATTAGCACACTAATTATTCTAGACCAGTCTTACCTTCTTTCCAATGAACAGCCACAAGACTTTTGCAACCTGTTCCCAAATAACAACTTCCTGGGTCAAGTGTGGTAGTGCATACCTATAATCCCAGCAAGAGGACCATTGAGAGTATGAGACTGGCTTGAGCTACAAAGTGAGCTCAAAGCCAGCCTGAACTCCACAGGGACTATCTCAATAAGACCAAAAAGAAAAAGGAAAGAAAAGGATCTCAAGATGAGATCATGCTGGACTTAGGATGAACCCTAAATCCAATGACTGATACCCTTAGAAAGGAAAGAGAGAGCTGACATAAGGAAGAAACTAAGAAGATAAAGACTGAAACCACAATTATGCTACAAGCCAAAGAATGCCCAATACCACCAACACCTGAAAGGTGGAGGATTCTTCCCTAGAACTGGTGGAGGTAACATAATACTGCCTATATACTGATTTCAAATTTCTGGACTCCGGAATTGTGATATCCCTAGTGCACCTCCCCACCCCATACTGGGGTGCACTGAGACAGCGACTGAGACTGGGGGTGCGGGTGGTGAACACCTGTAATACCAGCCCTTGGGAGGCTGAAACCAGAAGGATCACTACAAGTCAGAGCTGTGTAGTGAGACCCTGTAGACCCTGTACTAAATATATTAGAAAGAAGGAAAGAAAGAAAGAAAGAAAGAAAGAAAGAAAGAAAGAAAAGAAAAGAAAAGAAAGAAGAAAAGAAAATAAAAGAAAACAAAAGAAAAGAAATTGTAATAGAATAAATTTCTGCTGTTTTGGGGCACCAAGTTTGTGGCAATTTGCTACTGCATAGACAGAGATTTAATATAGTAAATTTAGCAATAATATCAATGTGG
>PVKN010020783.1:0-15779 GCA_004027915.1 Capromys pilorides
ACCAAAAACTTGTAGTAAAGGACACCCAGGCCCCAGAAGTCCACATTCTTGTCTTGCATCCGGCCCTCAATCATCTTGGGGGGCAGGTAGACCAGGGTGCCATACAGAGTGGTCCTCCTGGAGAATGGAGTGTGTACCAACCACCCAAAATCTACAATCTTCAACTCTCCAGTTGATCCTAGCAACAGGTTTTCTGGTTTAATATCTCTATGAATAACTCTCTTGGAATGACAGTAAGATAGGGCATTTGCTAATTCTTGATAGACATAGCAGCTCTCTGCTCATCAAACTTGGAGAGCTTCTGCAGTTCCCTATAGACCATTCCAAGTGGTGCATATCCAGAATTAGATAAACTCTTGTGGCATTGTGGAAATAGCCATATAACCTGAGGGTGTTGGGATGCCAAAAGTGGGACAGTATTTCCACTTCTCTTCTGAGCTGTTGCTCCACTTCTGCTTTCTCCAGCTGAGCTTTAAACAACACTTTCAGATCCAGGATAAACTTGCTTTGTTTTTCTCTTGCCAAATAAACATTGCCAAACTTCGCTTTACCTAGTGGGCTACCAATATCAAAATCTTCCGAAGTCCACTGTCTCTTTTTTTGAGTCCTCATGTTTTGGTTGTGATTCCATTTCTTTCTTAGGATGATCTCTGGGAGCCCCCGGCTGAAGCTGCTCACTCTTCTGGGAATTGGTCACTGGCCAGGGGGCAGGAAGCGGCCCACTGGTGGCCTGCAGTTTCTTTGGCATTGCTTTCTGAGTACCAGTGAGCATCTGCACGTGAGAAGGAACCCTCTGGGGGGCATTAGAAGGACAAAAGATCCACTGGGTCTGGCCACTGCTTCTGGATGATGGGCACTGAGAGGGCAATTGCTGTGTCACCAAGGCACATTTCAGACAGTCACCCAGGGGAGCAGTGGCCTTTACAGACCCTGAAATACAGCTTGCTTTAGCTTTGTCCATGATGCCAACCCTCCAGCACTCCTGCATTCAAGCTAAGGCCATTGAATCCTTGCAAAAGCTCAGCTGTTACAATTCAGGAAAAGTTTACTTAGCTCACAGTTTGTGGAGGTTTTAGTTCATACTCAGCTGGCTCCAAGACACAGTGGTACATGACAGAGAGGGACAACAGTTCGTGGTTGTGGAAGACAGCAAAAGCAACAAGAGCAAAAAGAGAAGAGAGAAACAGAGAGAGAGAGAGAGAGAGAGAGAGAGAGAGAGAGAGAGAGAGCCTCTTTCCCTCCCTTATATTATATGCAGGCTTCCTGCCCCAGGGCAGGTATAGCCCTCACACTCATAAGTCCAGTATTGGACCATTAATCAATTACAAACTCTAGAAGCCCACCCCTAGGACTGCATGAGGCTGTTAGAGGGCATCTAGACACAAACCATAATGGGATACAAAGGAATGAGACCAAAGCAAGTCAAAAATCCAGCATGACAATATTGAGTTCTGTAGTTCCATGTCCAGTATCTGAAGCAATCTGTTGCAAGATGTGAACTCCAAAGAGCTTGGCTAGGTCCACCCTATGGCATTTCCGGTGGTCATGGTTCCCATGGCTTCTTTCTTTGGCTGGCTTTGCTTACTCCTTGCAGCTTTCCTTGGATAATCTGTGTTCCTGGCTTCTGCAGACTTCTGGGGTCTCTGCTGTACCTTTGACTTCACACTGTGCACTCTCAGAAGTACACTACATGGGCTCACAACCCTTCTTTTGATACCTAAGTGGAAGTCTTCCTGATCATACATCCCTCACATTCTGCATGCATGTAAAGCCAACACAGTGTGGATGATGCCAAGGTCTGCCTCCTGCTGGAACAGCAGCCAGATTTTCTTCTCTTTTGGCTATTGGGGTTGAGTACCTATGAACCAAATCCTGAGGAACAACTTCTCTGGGCCACTGTCATTCTGGAACACGATGCTCTGGGGCTCTCTTCTCAGAGGGAAGTCTTTAACTTCTGCAATTGTGAGGCTGTAAAGGATGACATTCTGCTGCTGCTTGTGATGCCCACAGACCATTTTATATTCTCCTGTTCTTTCTCAGCAGTTGAGATCTTCTTTGCTCTACCATTATAGTCCATAATTTTGCTACAGCTTCCCTCCTGGCCAACTCACAATATTTTAAATCATCCTGCTGTGCTCTCTGCTCTTGATTCTCAAGATAAATCTGGCTGAAGGCCCCCAACAGTAGCCATGGTACTGCTTCAACATTTGACTGCTTTGAAATTTCCTATGCCAGATTCATCAGCCTGTCATGCTTAATTCAGTCTCAGGCAAAGTGTCTGGACACAGCAAAGTGCAGACAAATTTTCTATCAAGGCATAACACACGTTACCAGGTGTCCAACAGCCAATGCAGTCCTTCCCAGCAGAAACCTCCCAAGCCTGGTCTTTATCAGCAGAATTTCTATCAGCTTTCTGGTCTTCTGAATTCTGATCAGAACATCCCTTCTAGTATGGCCTCAGGCATTCCAGATCTACTTTTTCAGTTTACATCTCTGACCTTTTCCAAACTCTTCCTCTTCCCACAGCCAGCTCTAAAGGTCAGGTACAGTTATAATGACCACACTTCTCTGGTAGAAAATTCTATCTTAGTTGCTTTTTTCTTGTTTCTGAGACAAAATACCTAATGCCCAAAGTTAAAGGGGAAAAGTCTTATTTTGCTCACAGTTTGTAGAGGTTTCAGTCCATAATCAACTGTCTCCAAAGCAAGATGGCTTGGCAAATAGGTATTTCGCAGGAGAAACAGTTCATAGTGGGCAGAAGGTAGCAAAATAAGCAATCAAGAGACAAGACCTGCCTCTTACTGTCCTGTGTGTATTCATCTAGGCTCCTAGGATTTGGGTAGTATCAAACCAATCAGTGGGTGGATTTAATAACCACATACCCTTATCCTAGCATTGCACTATAACTCAATAATATACTCTAGATTTAGCTACCTCTGAAAAAGCCCCACCTACAACCACCTAAGGCTTTGGGGGAACATCAGGACACAAGCAATAGCTCCCAACTTTTAGATAAGCATGCAGCATCAAGAAGACCTGGGTCGAGAGTCTGGTGAATGAGCCTGTAACTCCCCTTACACTGGAGCTGACACCACATACCATTTTTTCAGATTTCACTAGCATTAAATATTGCCAATGTTTTTACTTTGGCCTTATAACAAATATTTTCCCATTTCAGCATATAAACTTTCAAAAATTCATTTCTCACAGAAACATAGTATTCTATCATATAGTTAATGTCTTATTGGATGTTTAGTTCATTTCGATAATTTGTTATTTAATTCTTCATAAATGTAGTTTATTTTTCTCCTTGTGATATGGAGATTAAACCTGAGCTCCAGCCAGCTCTTTTTAGTCTGAGACAGATTTCATTGAACTGCCCAGACTGGGCTCAAATTCTCCACCCTCTAGCTTCAGCCTCCTGAGCAGCTAGGATTACAGGCTTGCACCACCAGGGCTGGCTTTTTCTCCATTCTCATTTTCTTCTTATTTTACCTAGTATGTGATGATTTCCTTAGCAGTTTAAGAAGTTTCCTTTCTCTGTAGCTCTTAATTTTCCCTGAACTGCATTGTCTTTGTCTCCATAGGCACGAGTGGGTAATAGTTCTAAAATAGGTTTCTTTCATCTTACAAGAGGTAAGCTACAGCGAGCCAAACATGGAATTACAATGTGCACACATCCCACCTAGGAGACATTTTCTTCTAAACACAATGCATATGTGGTTCCTAATCTTACATGTATATACCGCACAGATATATTTACAAACGAATCTATTTTAAAAACCGAGATTTACAAAAGGTATCAGGACAGTCTTCTGCAGCGCAGTGCGCCATATCGAATCAGCGTCAGCTGTTACATAGCTGAAGTTAATTTGACATTGAAGTAAACAAATCAAAGTGTGTTTATAGAATAATTAGGCCCTATTCTCAAAGCTGTGGCTAAGAAGTTTTGTCACAATCACTGATCAGTGGCTTTCTTTGTTTTGTTTTCAAAATTCCATAGCAATACACAAAAATAAAGTGGTTGTTATTATGCTAGGATTTATGTAATTCCAGGATCGCAGATGGAGAGCGCTAAAAGTTGAAACCAGGAAATGCCCCGCAGCGTCTCCTCATTGAGCTTCTTAGCGTGCAACCTGGTTGGGTCTTCACAAGGCACTATGAAAAGGAGCTCTGGTAGGCAGTGAGCAGGCTTCTGCTGGCTTTATCTTGCATCGCCTGCTAATTCCACGCATGCTCGTGCTTCTGCCTTGTATGCTGTGGCCTGCTGTCCTTGCCAGTGGGAAGAATAAGTCTGAGGTCCAGAGAAACCAAAGCTCCCATCATGCTGAGCAACAGGAAAGCTGAGAAACAAACAGAGAGAGCAACGCATCCATTACTTTTAAAAAGCTCTCTCCCTGCTCACAAGGAGGCTTATTCGGCTCCCTAGAGGAGTACTAGGCACACAAACATGGGCATGGTCTTTTCATAGGGATCCCTGCCTGGAAGGCATAGCTAGGTGAGGGGTCTTTGCAGAGCACAAGTTATGCTAGGGGGGTTGGGCAACGACCTCCTTAGGTTGCTTTGACTTAGTAAGAGGCCTCCAAGCTGACCTAAGACATCGCATCAGCCACTGTCCGTGTTGTTCAGAGCTCAAGATCCGCCCTGGCTTACAGCACCCTGTCTCTTTGTGGTGTCCCGGTCCTCTCTCACTGCTCATATGACTAGGTTGGGTGATAGTGGGCGCTGTGTGACTGTCAAACTCTGGGGTCTGCTGCTAAGTGTTATTTTAATTTATCTTCATCTAAATTCCTCACAGAGCTGCTTTTGAGACATCAGATTGTCTTATTAAGAGGTACTTATTGTAGAGTACAGTGAGCTCCACCTTTGATGAAGACAGAAGAGGCCAAGTTTGATGGGTTGGACATTGCTAGACAAAGACAGTAATTAATGACTTAATTGCCTCTTTACCCTTTCCATTTAAAAAAAATTCTTTCTTTTCTTTAAGAACTCACAAGAGCTGAAAACTGGAGTTCCCAGTGTTATTTTACAGTTTGATTTAAAAAAAATGATGAAATAGAAATCAGAACTCAAATTTTCCACTCCATTTTTCCTACGTCTTCCTCACTTTTTAGCATCATCATTGATTTTACCTTTAGTGGCGTTGGAAGTCACATCCATCTATTTGTGAGAGTTCAGTACCTTGTATGGATTTCCTCATGTTAGTTTAAATGCTGATAAGATACTTGGCAAATTAATGAAATAAAAATAGCTTTGTCAATAAACAGAAGCAAAGCCACTTTCAACATTTGCTCCGTACTCATTGCTTTTCAGAGCCTAGACAAAATTAGTGGGTAGGATTAAAGAATATATTCGTCTTTTATCCCATGTTTGAGTACTTGATCACAGAGGCATGGTTTAATCCAAACATCAATAGCACCTCCTCAATTCCATCAGAGACAGCTGTCAAAGTGGACTTTGGGTTTGTTAGAGCTTTGTGTTTTATCCTTTTTTAAGGTCATGGAGTATTTTCTTTGATTTTTGATGCCGAAATCTTTCTTAATCTTCTAAACTTGAGAAACATCTGTTAAGATTTAATGGGATGGCTTGTGTCTTAAAATTAGAGCCCGTCTTGCAAATCTCTCCACCTCCCTTCCCTTCCCAGCCCCCAATTAGGAAGCTGGGAAGCTGAGCAGAGGAAATGAAGCGCAGGGCCTTTATCAGACAGCAGCTGTCACACCCTGGCCAGAGAGCAGCGTGCACGTTCGGTGGTCAGCGCGCTTGAGTGTCAGGATGAGCATCCGGCAGCGCAAGCTCAGTGCTTTTGAGTGCCGAGCGCTGCGGACCTAGCGTGGAATTTTGTTTCCTTGTGACACTAATAATTTCCCTGCAGCACATCACTTAGGCTGGGATCTGAGTGGCAGATTTATGGGTCCCAGCGAGTAGTTATGAGACAAAAATGATGCAAGAAAGAGAAACAGCTGGAGCTAGGAATTTTAACCTTTCACCCTAAGCCTCCTTGTTACTGGATTGCATGTTGTCAACAAAATTTAGTAGTTAAAATAGTTGGAGGTACAGTAACAGTGTCTAAAAATATATGCTTCCAAATCTGTACAGACAGCTGTCATGTCTGTTGACAGAATATATTAGTCATTATCCTCATCAGTAGACACCAAATCGTCTCAGTTTTCCTAATGTAGGCATTTCATACAATGTAATTGCTAGTGATTTTGGAGGTTCTCTGATAAGGTGCCACCTCTGGAATCAGGTTGTTTTCCTGTGCCTGCTTTTTATGTTCTCAACCTAGATGGTGGCATGTCAGCCAGAGCCCCTCCTCAGGGAGGTGTCACTGTGCTGCCACTCTTGCCTGACCACACACTTCCTACCGTGGACATGAAAGTGTGAGCTGGAAACATTTGTTCCAAGCATGGCCGTTTGCACCAAGGACACTGCTATTTCTTCAGAATCTTTGTACGAGGCGCATGAGAAAGATGTGTGCGTCTTGAGAACTAGATGAATTCCGCTGCCTGAAGATTTCTTGCCTCTTGGCCAAGGCAAGAAGGAAGCCCCGGTGCACAGGGTGCAGGAGATAGTAACCAACTTGGGGTTTCTCCTGGAGTAGAGGAGAACCCTCCAGGCCACACTAGGACTCTGTATGCAGGAGCTTCATTCAGAGACCCCTATTCTTGGTGGGAAATGGCAGCGATCAGACCTGCCCCATGCTGTTGTCCAGACATCTCCCAAGCGGACCTAGAATGTGGCTGCGATAGATGACTGAGAACTACCCCCATCCTGCCTTCCCCCGAGTTCTTCCCACCTTCTTCCTCCCACCCTGACACATGCATGCATCCTCGTTTGTTTTCATTGCAAAGCCTCTTAGAGCTGGTACCAGACTTACTTACAAAATGGGGATTGAAGGGCAGCATTCCCTTTTGGCAAGGGGAGAATTCTCTTAAAAGTTGGCTAATACTGTATCAGGGAGCATATGAGATATTTAGCTCTCACACTTACCCTCTGAGGTGGGTCTTACTCTTATCCTCGTTTGATGTAGGAGACTGAGACTCAGAGAGTCTTGGCCATGTCACTAGGGTTGCAGAGCTGGAGGTAATGAGGCCAGTCTTGACCCAGGCAGCCTGCGTGCAGACACGGCAGACACCCCACGCTCACAAGCAAGAAAGCCAGAGTGGGGAAAGGGTCTCAAGGCCCCTTCCTTTGACCCTCAAACCCCCTCTGTGTGGGAGGAAGGTCTCCTATGTGGCTGGCTGGTATGGGACAGCCCTTCAGGGAGAGCCAAGTCTTGGTCAGGGGAGTTGTTTCCCCCCCCCCCCCCCAGCTGCCTCTTCCTCCCACTTCTGACAAGGTTTTCAATTAGCAGCTTGTAGAGGCCCAGCCTGTGGTCCCCATTTCATGCAATATGCATAGCTGAATTCCCCCAGAGGGGATGAAAGGGAAGAGGAGGAGGAGGGGGGCAGTGAAATAAAGGGCCCTTGATTGGAGGGAAGGCTGCTGGGCACTGAGGGGAAGGTCTGTGAGTAGGGCTGGCTTTTCACAAGTCCTTGTGGAGCTAGGGGAAGCTGCCCTCACGGAGATGAAAGGGGAGCGTCTACTGCTGTGGCGGCAGACTCCTGGGCTGCACACCGCTGGGCCTCTCCACCTCCTTCCTGGTGGAAGAAGTACAGAAACCAGGGTGGGTGACTGCTCAAGCCTGTTAGTACTTAGGAAAGAGTGGTTCCTCCCCCCTGTTAGAAGGTAAATAAATCTCTCAGACCTCAGGTGGCTTTTCCCAGCAGAAGGCCTTGATAATCTATGGGCCTAGATTATTGAATGAAATATTTATTTATTTAATTTATTATTTAATGCTGCATTGAATGCATGCTCATCTCTCTTGCCAGGGCCAGGAGGAGGCCATTGTTTCTGTAGATGTTCTGTGGGCTGCTCTCTCTTTGTTGCTAGGTGGTGTGTTCACTTTCCCTGGAAACTATGTTTATTCTGTCAAAAGTAGGATTATTGTTTTAAGGAAAAAACAGTTAAAGCACATTTGCTTTTCAATGCAAATGCTACACATTTGCGATCTCCATCTCCTGATTCATCTGAAGATATGGGCTCCCTGAATAGAATGACAGAAATGTGGTGAGGTCCATACATGCTGAAAGGAATATTCTGTTTGGACTGACCAGAGCCAGTTGTCATCTGCAACAGATGGCGGATCAAAGCTTTCTTAGTCTGTTTTGTGTCCTTATAACAAAGTACCCAAGGCTGGTAAGTCATAGAGTAAAAAGGCTATTTGACTCACAATTTGGGGCACTAGAGGATCTATACAGCTTGGTGGTAGCTTCCTGGTTAGGGACCTGTGGCTGTGACAGAACATGGGAAAAAGGAAAGTGAAGCTGGACATCCAAAGGACTGAACTCAGGACAGCCTTACATTATAATAACCCACTATCATGGGAACTGATAAGCCATATGAGGTTTACCAGTCACAGAAACTGATAAACGAACATTTATCCTTCCTCCTAGGCTGGTACCTCCATGAACAAATTACTTCCTACCAGGCCCTGCCTTGTACAAATTCTGCTTTCTCAACACTACCACCTTTGGGAATAGCAGCTTCCCGTCTATGAAGAATTGGGGAATGAATTATATCTAAACTACAGCAAAAACTAAACTCTGTGTTTAGGAACGAGCATCACAAGAAGCTTTTCAGGAGGTTGTGAGTGGTCTTTGAATTGCCACGAGGGAAATTTTGTGATCCACCTGTACATTTTTGTCTTGAACAGGACTATGGGGTGTGGCACAGGAGGGCTTGAGAGGGACCAGCATGCTGCTGGGTCAGGGAAAAGTTCTGGAAATTTGGACTCAAAAATGCACAGCCGCTCAACCCCCCAGCATGCTGGCCCCACCCCTGGGGCACACTGAGCCAGGGACGGAGACTGGGAGTGGTGGTGCATGCCTGAAATTCTAGCACTTGGGAAACTGAAAGAGGAAGATCACTATGAGTCCAATCTGTGTAGTAAGACCCTGTAGACCCTGTACTAAATACATAAAAACAAACAAAGAAAACACACACCTTTCCTCATGGGTCTGCAGGTTTCTACCTAGCAGCATCAGTCCTGCAATGAGGATTCAGTTCCTTGTTCTGAATTTGTAAGGAGAGTAAAAGGAGAGCAAAAGGCTGTGAATCACAGTGATCCTTGGATTTGAAGTCATCCATAAAGCCTCTGGTCCTTATCAGAGGGTAGGCTGGTAGGTTCTCTTCTTTCTACATTTTTCTTCACTTTTCTTGCCTTGGTTCCCCTGGCCATGCCCCCATCAGCAACCATATTCCCTTTCCCAGCCAACTTCTTGTTGAGAGCTATTTGGAATAGCCAACTTCCCACAGTACAGATCTGAGTCACCCTGTGTGGGGCGGCTGTTTGTGATGGGAATGTGTGGGAACGGGCTCTCAGAGAAGCTACACTTTGGGTGCCCACTGCCAGCAGTTCCTGGGTGGTGAAGTTTGAATTACAGGTGCAGCTGAGCTTGTATACCAATAGCAAGCTCAACCCTGGGCAGGAATGGAAGGTGTGGGTGGCAAGGGGGAGATGCAGAGAGCATGTGTGAAAGCCTGCTTTTCCCTGAAGTGAGACTGAGTCTGCAGGAAGTTTTCCCAGACACGATTTCAGCTCTTCAACTGGCTTGCAAGGGAGGCCTGTCCTGTGTTACCCATGTGGGCTCCTTCCCCCTGCATCAGCCATCTATGCCTCTGCCAAAGCAGATGGGAGAATGATTTGATGGGGCATTCGCCAGGGGATTTTTGGGTCCCAAACCAGTAAATACACTTGCTGTTGTGAACCCCATACATAAAAGGCAAAGTATCACATTTTCCTCTGAATTCTTGAGGAAATTGCTCTCATATACAAGCCCAACCTTTGGCTGTGTGACAGAGATGGAGTGTCATTTGCATGCCATTACCAGGCTGTAAAGTCTGGTGAGAGCTGCTTTTTTGGAGTTTCCGATCTTTCGGGATTCTGGGAGGGTCACCCTGCAGGTCAGGTTTGTTTAGTCTGGTCCATGATGGTGTACAGTGGCCTTGCCTGTGGAGCCTACCTCAATAATACCCTATCTGTTTGATACTTCAGCAGTCCCTTGGAGTTGTATATATGTTTCACTTTCTAATACTTGAGGCCGAATTGGATTTCATTGTTAATAGATGGCAAATTGTTTCTAAAAACAACCTCCTCTTGCTTTGAAAGTTGGCCAGAGTTCAGAGAGCTCTAGTTTGGAGGGGTGAGCTATGTTTTTGCTGGGAATATGGCAGCAGGCTTCTATGTTTTTGTATGCATGTGCTTACTCTTTGCATCCATTTTAGGATACTTATTTTAACATATGCTATGTTTTAGATATTTGATGGAAGTATAATCACGTAGAGAAAATAGTGTCCATCAGAAGTGTACAGTGAATTTTATCAAATTTAACACACTGTAACGACTGTCACCTAGAGCAAGAACACAGCCCATCAGTACCCTGACAAGCCCCTCTTTCCCCTCCTGGACATATGCAATTTATTTATTATTTATTTTTATTTTTTGGTACTGGGGATCGAACTTAGGACCTTGGGCTTGCCAGGCAAGTGCTTAAGCCTTCTGAGCTAGCTCCCAGCCCTGATATATGCAATTTAAAATTTCTTTTATTTATAACTTAGCCCAAGTTTTTCTCATTGGAACCTATTTCTTTTTTCACAAGGTTCTATCAATCACCACATACTGGTCGACTGAGGGGAGGGAAGAGCTTCTTTTGTCTGGTGACAATGCACAGCGTCTTTCAAAATTCTGACTGTGGCACTGTCATATCCCATGGAGCCTTGCAAATTCATCAATATCTCGTTAGAATGGGGATCCTTTGTGTATTGGCTGCCTTATCAGCTCAAATCATGCTCTTTTACACATCTCTCACAATAAAAACCAGGTTTCTCAGGACTAGTGTGCACAACCTGGATCGACCTATTTAACTTGCACTGTGGTTTTGTGAGACATCTGACTGACTTTATTTTTTTAAAATTTTATTTATTTTTGGCCAGCGCAGCCCACCCTGAGTGTGGGGCTGGCACAGCATGTGGTGCCCAGGACTGAACTGTGGTCAACTTTAGGGGCCTAAGACTGCCTGAGTAAGTGCTTTAGACCACTGGGCTATCTTGCTGGCCCCATCTAACTGACTCTATAAATGTTTCCTAATGAAAGTTTTGGGGCAGAGAGGATAGTGGAGGAAGGGTGTTCAATGCAAAGACTTTGGCTTATAAGTATTTAGGGGCAAATAGATTCTCCCTCATACTTTTCTATATTGCCTTATAGATGAGCCTTTTTCTCTTATTAAAAAGTTCAATTCTTCTTTTCCCATGCCCTTCATCTCCTAGAACAGCTGTCTTTACAGCAATATAAATAAGAGGTGACATAAAATTATACAACTCCATGTAAAGTGGTTTAAGGCAACTGTCTTTTATGACAGCTTTTATGATTTCACTGATTAGTTATTATATTTTCTCCATTTTTAATGTGCTGTCCTGCATGTGCATTCTGAGATGTTTCTTCATATCTCTTCCGTTAGTTCAGTAGTTATAGGGTTGAAGGTGGGGGAATCCATTCTTCTTTAAGACTTCTACATTTCATGAAGGCATTTCATTATAGCCCATTGTTAGATGTGGGCAAAGCAAGTTCCTCCAGAGAAAAGCCAGGTTGAGCCCTTTTTAAGTGATCAGAGTTTGCCCCGAGTATTAACACTGTGTTCCCAGCAGCCGAGGGGCCATCTCCCGCAGAGAGGAGCACCAAATAGCCACAGGATCACCTTGCAGTGGCTGGATCTTAAGCTGATAAATCTTGAGTTTTTAGTAACTTTCCAAACATTCCCGGGGAGTGAGAATAACAGAGATTTACTCCTGCCAAAATTTAATCATGCAGAAAAAGTGAATTTCAGATCAGTGTATAGATTATATTTTAATGTGCTCGCTTGACAGTGGAGGGCAAGGAAGCCAGAAGTTGAACACTTACTGCAGCTGAGTCTAGACCACTGCAATTTGATTCATTTAGGGGAATTGTGTTCAGTTTGAGGCTCTGGCTTGGGCTCGGCTCTTCTTTCTGGGAGCGTATGATGTCATTGTGTCAAGTGTGTCACAGCCAAAGCATTCTGGTATTTATGTTGGCTTCAGATCTAGCCCAGAGTACATGGAAGGCTCAATTTATTGCTACTTTAACTTTGTTTAGTCATGGAGAGGCTTTATTTATGTTGGTAAATTTCAAACAGTGGCCAACAGTGACCGCACAATGAAAAGGTCTCCAAGATTCATCATCGATAAATCAGCTTGTTGCTGAGTTTCTTTAATTAAGGAAAAACTCTGTCTGTTGATCCCTGTGGTTGCTGGAAGGGAAGCAGGGCAGAGAGGGCTTTGATTAATCCATCTATCAGCCCTGCTTTGGAAGTGAGTCTCTTGTTTCTGATTGTAGTGGGCAAAGACCTAAATAAAAATTTATCTTGTCAAAACCTATGGGCTAACTGGAAGCAAATAAAGAAGTTTTATGGCATCCACATAAAGTTAAATAAATAGCTAGAAAGTGTAGTGTGTCCCCCAGACATTTTTTTCAGTATAGTATGTGGCTGTTCCTTAGGGAGAGCTCATTAACTTAAAAAAATTACCTTTAGCGGTCCACTCATCATCATCGTCATCATCATCATCATAGTCATCATCATCATCATCGTCATTATCAAGTGCTTCATGTGTCTAATGTTCCAGAATTTAATTCTTGATTAAAACCAAAGATTGGGGCTTGCGCCTGGGCACAGTTTATGCCTCTATGGAGTAAAATGTGGGCTTTGTAACCAGCATGGCAGGGATCAGGGACCTTTTGTGTGGATTTCTCTGAAAAGTGGTCCCTTCCTTGGGATGTGGTGGATATTGGTGGGGTAACAGGGTTAAGCTTTTCTTCTCTGACTAAATCAGGAAACCTCATCTTGATTGAACCTTCTCTCTCTCTCTCTCTCTCTCTCTCTCTCTCTCTCTCTCTCCCAGGCATTGAACTCATGACCGTGTGCTTGCCAGTCAAGTGCTTATTCCACTGAGCTATCTCCCCAGCCCTAAAAAGTCTGTCTGAGTCAGACCTTATACAGACCTTGGTGACAGATATGGCCAGTTTTGATACTGACATGGGCTTGAGATTATATCTGTTTTTACCTTTTTGGGTATGAGAAGGGTTTTCTCTTGATGCCAAGCTTCATGATCCATTCATAGGAAGGGAACATTTCTCAAGTGTTAAGTCTTGCTGCCAGACACATGTGGTAATTAGCCCTTGTCTGTTTGATGGAGCTAAAATAAGTGCAGGCTCCGGGGAATCAGGAGCCTCTGGAGAGGTATATTCTATGGGATCCTGTGCTGTAGGCTTTCCTTTGGGATATGAAGTGTCTGTCTTTGAGATGTGACATGTCGGACTAGAGCTGCTCATGGAATGAGCTAATAGCTTTGGAAGAGCTTGCCTCTTTTCCTCCATACTGTCCTTATGCCCTACCTTTATTAACAAGAGTGGATGCTCATGACAGGCTGGTGGTTATAGTGAACACTAGGGCTATTCTCTGGGTCTTACTAAGAGAGGTGGCGCTCCAGGAGTGACAGTCAGTCATATTGCCACCTGGCCAACTGTACCAGCCTCCATGAGTTCTGTGACTTCAGGTTTTCAGAGGTGCCAAAGCCTGTTCTTTGGGTCCACACAGAAATCTTGGCTACTGTAGATTTCTGCAGACATTTCTTAAGTGAGATAAATATTTGCTGACATGTGGAGCAGCTTCAGCATAGAAATCATAACTTGGATCTTAGAATTTGGCCATGTGTTACTAAAATTTTGAGCCACTTCATAACTACTATGCATTATGAACTTTTTATCTTCTTCATTGATTCTAAGATATAGTCCAAGGCTATCTTGGAGTCACTTTAGTTTGCTCTGTGCATCAGGAATGACACTTCAGTTTATCCCAGTATTAAGGTCAGAGGGTAACAACTGGACAATAAATATATATTAAGCTCTTGTCATGGGTCCAGCTCATGCAGGCTAGTGCAGAGCCCCCAAAGACTCATAAGTCATGGCCCTTGGCCTGAAGAGGTTTCTAATCTCCTTGAAGGAGGTAGGATTATACAACTATTAGACTAAAAGTACAGGCTCCTACAGGGTTCAGTCATAAAATATTGTCATTTTTTCCTTCCAGGCATGGGCTATGGGGCTAGTTCTCCATTCCCTGGGTGAGATCTAAGGAAAATTTTGTCCTATTTATAGTCATTTCATGAATTTTTGTTAGCAAAAATATTCTCAATTCAATATTACTACCATGGTTCTCAAACCAGGCTACCCATCAATCTCCCGGGAAGTTTTTTAAAAATATTGATGTCCAGACTGCCCCATGGACCAACAAAATAAGAATTTTGGGGGATAAGACAGACATTAACAATTTTAAAAGCTCCCCAGGAGATCTCAATGAGCAGCCAGGGTTGAGAAGTATGGAAATAAAATACACAGTTCCAGATAAATAATGAAAATTTTAAGTTCTATTTAAAATTATAGCTTCTCATCTTTCTCTGGCTTGCAATTCTAGTTGGGGAAGAGGCAGGGGAGCCAGCAAAGTCCACTCTCTTTGTGTTTTCTCCTTGGGCTGCTTTGAAGCCGAGTCCAGTTGTGGGGAAGGAAGACAGGTAATGATGGCAGGAAGGGCCTAATGTTATTGGTACCGATGTCATTTGTTGTGGCAGTAGAAAATTTGTAAAAAATTAAATTCACAAGTACTTTTGTGTATCTATGGGGTAGAGTGTGGTATTTTGATTTCGGTATGCACTATACGTTCAATCAAGCTAATTAAACATCCATCAGATCATTGTTTGATGCTGAAAAGTTAGAAATAGATTCTTTTAGTAATTTTGTAACACATACACACCCTATTCTTATTAGCCATGGTACCTGTCCAATGCAATGGGTCACAAAAACTTATTCTTTTTTTTAAATTTTATTTATTTATTTATTTGTTTGCTTGTTGTGTTTGTTTGTTTCTTTATTTATTCATTTTGTGGCTGGCTCAGCCTGCCCTGGTGGTGGCGCTGGCACAGCATGTGGTGCCGGGGATGGAACTGCAGTCCTCGCAGTTGCCTGAGCCCTCCTAAGCAGGCGCTTTAGACCACTGAACCATCTCGCTGGCCCACAAAAACTTATTCTTCCTATATCAATGATCGATGGAAAAACACTGGTTCCATGTTAAGTCTAAGGCATTTAATATTTAGAAAGACAGTGATGATAAGCTCAAGTACCTAAGTTATAGAGTAATAGTATCACTAAGCTTCTCTTCTGGAGGGTCAAGTACCTAAGTTTTCAGGCCAAAAATTAGAGGAAAAAGAAGGGCTACAGGATTAGCGAATATTTTGGCTCTAGCCCTTCAATGTCAGTGAAGACTCAGGACATAAGAGAACCTGTACTGTAACATCCTATAACTCAGTGGTGTCCCAAGTTTCCTGTTCAAGGAGACTATGGGGCCATAGAGGAAAGGGATTGATGTTGTATAGTGTGCCTAAGGAGAGTCATCTAGAGACAAAACACTCTCTCAGGCTTTCACAGAGAGCAAACTGGTCAAGCAATGGCCGTGACTCATCCAGATGACTGACATTGACAAAAGTTGTGCAAAATGCTGTACATAGTTTCAGGGTAAATGCTGAGGGTATTTGACTGACCTTGTCAGATACAAAAGCTACACTTTTTTGTCATATAGGTCTTACTTTAACTTGGTCTTAACCATCCAGCAGAAAAA
>PVKN010020784.1:0-15793 GCA_004027915.1 Capromys pilorides
GCCCTTCACTTTCTGATAATAAGTAATTTCTTGGTCCAAGTCACAATCCTCTACTTAAAAAGTGACAATTAACATCCCACTTTGTAGAATGTAGGAAAGAGAATGTACAGGCCCCTTCCGCCTGTGCATGTCACACTTAGCCCTTTAGTGTTTCCTTGAATTTGAAGGGTGATTATTTTTGTCCAATTTTTAATCTGTATAGCATGAGCTGCTTATATAACAATAAAAATATATATAAATACACAGAATAAATTAATATTATAAAATAAAATCTGATAAAACTGCTCAAGAACCACTACTTAACCAATAACCTGGACAAACCTGTGTGTTTCTTCTCCATTGGATCCCTGCCTCCTGACAACAGTAATCTTGATCCTGAAATCTGTGATTAGTATTCTTCTGCTGGGTTGACTGCATGCATAAGCCTGACCCAGGGCCTCCAAACATCCTTTGCCTATGATGTGATGGTCTTTACTCACTCTGTTTCAGACTTAGCCAGGAGCCTTGCTTTTGCCAATAGAACGGAAGCAGATGAGACTCAAGCAGAGCCTTGGAAAGCATACACACATGTTCCTGCCTGTCCCTAGCAAGTCCCTGCTTACCCTGAGAATGTGGCCAGATTGCCAACTGGGCCATCATAGACATGTGAAGCAGAGCTGGGCCACACTAGGTGACAGCCATCCTCCAGCCACCTGCAGCCAAGCCATGCACACCTGTCAGCCAAGATCAGCAGAACTACCTGGGCCACCTGTCAGGGAAACACTAGCACATCCCGCCAAGGTCAGCAGGGCGCTGGCAGAGAAGATGAACACAGCTGCCTTGGGAGCCACATAAATAATACATGCTTCTTTCCGTAAGTCATGGAGTTCTGGGTGGGTGGTTGCCATATTTTCTAACAATAGATTGCCTATATCATTCCCTTTCTCATTAAAAAAAAAAAAAAAGTCACCACTGCATTCAACCCTGAAAAAAAATTAGCCTTAGCTTTTCTTCTCTATTCTATTTGCAAAAACTTTTGTGATAAGGTATATTTTTCTTTGTGACTTTTTATTTATTTTTTTTCACTTGCCATCATGTTTCTCACTTTCTTATGGATGTAGTAATGAGACAGAAAGATAGAGTGTGGCTAAAACAGGCAGCAAAGGAGGTCCCTGAGGAAATTCCTAGACACATGCATAGAACCATTCACAATGCCCTGTGGGAGACTTCTTGTGAGACCACCAGCAGAGGTTTCATAACATGAGCTAGTCATAATCCCATTTTAAAATATAAAAAAAGGCACTGTTGATCTTCAGTTTTGCTATCTCCCTTTTTAGGGGTAGCCTACCTAACATTGTAGGGTGTATTTTTTTCTTCTCATTTTCCCACTTTTACTTGGTTCAAACTCTCTCTGCAGTGCTTGTTTCTTCCTGCATTTAACAAATGTAAGCTTTGCTTACTTTTGTGCTTGTTTCATGCAGTTGTTTGGAACAGAAAAAACTAGAAATCTCCTCTAGAAGGAGACTCTGGCTGCCCAGAGCTGATTAACAAGAAGTGTGATTTTCACTGTCCTTTAACTTTTTTGTGAATATGAATTATTTGCAGTGTCTTTCATGATGGATATTTTTTTCCAGTTTGGAGTTTGAGCAACAATAAGCCTGATCATATGTGTCTCCTAATGCGTAGTTTCAAGATTTGCTGGGTTAAACACCCAGCATTCTTCTTGTTTTATGCAGAAACCCTCAAGGAAATGGTACTGAAACCTACATATACTATGTTGCTTTCTATGCATATATATTTATGCTGAAGTTTAATTTATAAATCAGGCATAGTAAGATATCACTAACAATAATATAAAATAGAATAATTATAGCAATATATCATAATAAAAGTCACATGCACATGGTTCTTCCTTTCTCTGTGAGGTGTTTGATGTGGGGACCATGACACAGGCCACTATTGACTCCATTACAGATGAGAAAGGTGATCACTTTGAGGACCTGGGATCAGATCCCCAAAACCTATGGTTTTGTTATACTTTCTGCAGCTTCATCTATTTGAAATCAATGGTAACATTGATTGGTGGAAAATTCCAGAAATAATTCATAAGTTTTAAACTGTATTTTCACTCTAGTTGTGCACTGAAATCTGTGGCCCTTCCACCACCACCACCACCACCACCCCCGCATACACACAGCATCCCTTTGTCCAGCATATTCAATATATATATATATATATATATATATATATATATATATCTCCAATATCAAAATGTCTTAGTGATCCCAGATCCCCAAAGTGATCGCGCTTCTCATCTGTAATGGAATCAATAGTGACCTGTGTCATGGTCCCCACATCAAACACCTCACAGAGAAAGGAGGAACCATGTGCATGTGACTTTTATTATGATATATTGCTATAAAAATATTCTATTTTATATTATTGTTAGTAATATCTTACTATGCCTGATTTATAAATTAAACTTTAGCATAAATATATATGCATAGAAAACAACATAGTATATGTAGGTTTCAGTACCATCTCCTTGAGGGTTTCTGCATAAAACAATAGAATGGCAGGAGTATGATGCATGAAAATATCACAGCTATTAAGCTAACACTAGATTATTTTCCAAACTGCAGTGACAATGTGTTTGTGCATCCATATTTATCCTCCTAGTGCCCCCATATATACCTGCATCAAGCCATCCAAAGCAGAAGGAGCACGCAGCAGCGCTGGGGGGAGCTCCAGCAGTTGACGCCTGGAAGCAATCCCATATCATTGGTGCTAACTCACCAGCTATGCCACCTGGGTTACAGAGTGAAAACGAGCAGAAGGGCAACCGCAGTCAGTCTCGGACATCGCTTATAATCCTTCTACTTTTAAAACATTAGACTCTACTAGATAAACACTCTGAGTCTTCAGAAGACCTCACGCAAAGTTTTCACTTTCTGCAGCTCACCCACTCTCCTGGGAACTTAAATCAATTATCCTTTCCTCATTTTGTAAATGAGCAAACTCGGCTCTGAGTAGTTAAATGACTTGCCCAGGGTCACAAAGTTAGTAATTTCCTAGAGCCAGAGTCTAATCTCAGCGCTTTTTCCCTACAGGTTTGTCCTATTTCTAGTTTAATTAACCTTCCTTTTTCCAAATATGCATTCAAGGCTGAAGATAATTTTCCCTACTACATAACCACTATACCATGCCTCCTTCCAAAACCACAAACTGAACTGAACGTTGTAAAGGTCCCACCCTGGATCCCACAGCTTTGAGGTTTTTCTGTCTGCTGTCTCTGGGTCCTCACCTCATTCTCATAGCATAGTATGCATGCACTCAGCTTACAAATACCCTCCATTTCAACAGACAGTATGAAGAGAGCTCAGCCATGCCTTATCTGGATGCTATCAAAACATTCATGACTGTGAACCTTCTCTCTTCCACCTTAATTCCCGTGATCCACACATTCTTGCTGATTTTCTTACCTCTGTGATTAATGAATTTATCTTTGCCATTTCCTACTCCTCTAAATAGTATATATGCTGAGATAACACTAAGTGTGCCTATGAAAACCAACATTAGCTTTTTCTTTTCTTTATCTTTTTGAGACAAAGTTTCAGTATGCCTATAAGACTGTCCTTGAATTCATTTCACAGGGCAGGCTGGCCTGGAACTCACAGTGCTCCTACTGCCTAAGCTTCCCAAGTGTTAGGATCACAGTTGTGAGCCACCACACCTGGCTAATCTCATATCTTTTACCTGATTAATTTCAAATCCTCTTTCAGATCTCATTAAAAATCATTCCCTATGTCTGACAAGAGTTGTGGGTCCCTGCTATGTAGATATATGGCATCATGTGCTTTTTTCTCTTAATATTTTTCAGAATTTTAAATCAATATTTTACTGTGAGATCCGTTTCATTTTTATGTATGTTCTACTAAAAGTTTCAAGACTATAGTGTCCGTGTGTGTTCTCTTCACTGCTATATGTTTTTGCATATTCTGAGCTCTCACTAGGTGGTTGTTGATTGAAATAATTTTGTTACTGGAGACTAAATTCATAATGACTTTAACTATTGAATGGCACTCTATCGTTAGCTCTGTGAACCTAATTGTCAAACTATATATGCATGTTAAAGCATGGCATCTTATTAGATTGAAATTTTTGCCTCTTTTATTCAACATATCCTTCCCTTCCACTTCACTTGTTCTCTTAGTGCTATAATGGAGCCTTGACAGGAGCCAAACAGGATGCAGGTGGGGCCCTAACACACAGCACTGAAAACCACTTTGATTATAGGATTAGATTCCATCATCAAGGAAGTTTAGAAGAGTCTAGAAATTGTAGAGTCTTATAACAATTATCGAAATCTATCATTACCAGGCAGGGCGGCTCACACCTTAAGGCAGGTGGGTGGCTAGTTCAAGGCCACCCTGGAAAATAGAGGAAGATCCTGATGAAAAATCAAAAGGGCTGGGAGAGTAGTTCAGTGATAGAGCTGTCCTGGATGCCATCCCCTGTGCTCTCTGTCTACTTTGACACTCAACAGAAATGTCACCTCTTCAGTGAATTTATACCCAGTTTCTCTAGACAAGTATCTTTCCTCTTTTTTTACGCCCTCATTTAGTTCTTTCTGAGTGAACTACAGTCCACATAGTGGCCAAGTCTTCAGAGGCACCGAATCCTACTCCTGGCATATAGATCCCGCAGGACACCATGGGCAACTCCCTATGTTGAAAGCATTCTTTAAATATCTCCACCATCCATGGTACTATGCACAGTATTTTATATACATCATCTCGTTTAGTTCTTGTGTGACCTAGATATCATAAAGATTAGCAT
Organism: Capromys pilorides; assembly: GCA_004027915.1. Classification (NCBI taxonomy): domain Eukaryota; kingdom Metazoa; phylum Chordata; class Mammalia; order Rodentia; family Capromyidae; genus Capromys; species Capromys pilorides. Next base: position 4,819 of record PVKN010020784.1, read on the forward strand.
TTCAGCATTCAGAAAATTTACTCTCAAGGTTATTTTTCCCTCTACGTCTTACCCAGAGCTGGTCCTTTCTCATAGCACGTATCAAAGGAAGGGCTGTCAGACCAAAATAGAGAATTGACTTTGATGGCAATTGATAAAGGAATTCCGCCCTCCTGGGGGACTCTGTTCCAAAAATAATGTGAGGATCTTGGATTATGTGCTTGGACTAAATTTGAACAGCTATTCCAAGAATGAAATCCCCTAATAGACTATTAATTTCCTCTGTCAAGGAAACTGTATACTCTATATTGTTCCAGGTAAATCAGACCATGACACATTAGGGAAAACACTATTTCAAGAAACAAAACTATGTAAATCATGCCTATTCTGTGTGCTTCAAGTCCCATTTTAAATTTGTAAACTTTTAAGGTGGCATTCTGACTTTGTGAAATAATTTCTTTCACTAGAAACTGTAATTCAGGCTTTTACATTGAGATTAAAATGGTATTCCCTAATAGTAGAGTTGTTACTTCTATCCAGAATTTTCTTCTACCTCTAATCAAGACAAACACAGTGTGAAATAGATTAGGTAATGAGGGCTATAAATGATTGGAACAGATAAACTGCACATTAATTTTTTTTCAGTGTGTGAAAGCCAGAGCAAACACACTGCATGCAGTCAGATCCTGCGCAGATATTTGCACAATCTTTGGATAATTGAAGTACTTTTTCATCCAGTTTTCTTTATAGGTGACAAAACTCAGGCCTAGAGAAGTTCAAATGAGTGTCCCAACTTGAGGAACTCAGACATCAGAATGCAGGCAATCCAGCCAGGCATCAGCAATTCAATCAGCTCTTCTCTCTCTCTCTCTCTCTCTCTCTCTCTCTCTCTCTCTCTCTCTCTCTGTCTCTCTCTCTCTCTCTCTGTCTCTCTCTCTGTCTCTCTCTCTCTCTGTCTCTCTCTCTCTGCTGCCCTTTTATTTCACTCTTAAAAACAGCTTTCATGTATAGTTCCCCAAGCAAGGAAGCCCAGCCTGCTAGCAGTAGCCAGTGTCCTCCTTGAACTGCCTGACACCTACCACTTGTATGGCAATCTGATTGCATTTTCCAAGACAAAGCCTCCAAAACTTCTATGGTACCTATGTCACCTTTAAGCTCCCAGACTCAGTGGTGCCAGAAGCAAGTGTGCTTCTTACCTACCCATACTCAGGCATCAATCAACCTACTTTTGCTTTTTAAAAGGAGACAAAAGTTCTTCATGGTAGCAATTGCATTTTTCTATTTGTGCTTCCACATTAAGCTAGGCCAGAAATGCTTCCTTCTAACAAGTATTAAAGTGAAAAAGCTCATTACACCCATTAAGATATGGCCTCATGTAGTAGACTTGGGAGTCAAGTATCCAATTTGTCAGTCCTGCTTTTCTTTGTCCTATCTGCTTAACTGTCAGAACCTCTTAAGCTTTCTGAGACTCATTTTCTTCAACTTTAACATAGGGGACAAGTTGCTAGGATGCACTGTTGTGATGAAGATTAAATGTGATAACTCACAAATAGTGCTTACCAGGTGGAAGACGAGCATCCACAGAGAGAGTTTGCTATCATGGTTCTCAGGTTCCTCCTAAAAATTCCCACCAGGTTTGTCCAAATTGTCATTACTTCTTATTTTCAGAAGATATGTTTTCTAGAAGATTGGCAAGCAATCTAGTGGGATATATTGGGAACACCACATTCCTCATAAATTATCTTCTTATAGTGAGAATAACATGAACAGTCAAGGGAAAAGCAAAAGAACAAAAATGCATCCTATATGGCATCACAACACGTGATGCTGTTTCCATTTCCTTTATTCCAGTAGTCTGGGTGAAGTTCACATTCAATGACAACCCTGAAATTGAGACTGCAAACCTTTGCTCCTCTTGTAGAGTTCTCCATAGAAAAAGAACCAAGAGGATGGAGAAAGAAAGGGAGAGATTTATTTTTAGAGAATTGGCTTGTGCGATTGCAGGAGGTCTTAAGTGTGAAATTTATAAAACAAGACCATAGCATGGAGATACAAATAAGAGTCAATAATACGGTAGATAAAGTGCATGGTGAAGTCAGGCAGTGTTTCTTTATCACACTCTTGAAGCTTGGAAACCTGTCTTCATGAAAGCTTCAACTGATTGGGTGAAAAACAACTTCATTGAGGAAACATTTACTTTAGCTCATGGTTCCAGAGGGTTCAGTCCATAGTCTGCCAGCTCCATTGCCTTTAGGGTTGTAGTTATGTAGAAACATCACAGTGGAAGAATATAGCCAATGAAAGCTGCTTAACACCTGGTAAACAGGAAGCAAAAAGGAAGCAGTCAAGCACCCTTCCAGGTTACTCAACCAGTGACCCACTTCTCTCACATAGGTGTGAGCTCCCAGAGCCTCCACCACTTTCAATAGCCTCAGCAACTGTGAACCAGAGTTTTAACAAATGAGCCTTGTGGGAACCTTTAAGATTAAAATCATAATAATTACAAAGTTATTTGTATCCAACATAATTTCCAAGGGTGTAGAGATGCCTTTACAGGAGACAAGAACGAAAGTCAGACTCTTCGGGGAAAACTAAATTCTTTACCACACAACTGGATATTTTTGCTTGAAGATTCTCCTGATGTAACTTTATAATAGGCAAAACTATATGTGTGACTGCAAGAAATGAATATATTTGTTAACCACTTATTTTGTTCTGGTTCTTCTGTTAAGAACTTGTTTTGCTTAACCCTCACTAAAGGCCTATGAGGTAGGCATTATTTAAAATCTAGTCACGATCATATCAATACACTGTATAAGGAGAAATCATTACTGTGGCCAGTGATTTAGAAACTGATGTCAGGAATAGCAGTTTAAATGGCATGTGGCATGTGCTTCAGTTTTATCAAGAGCAAGGTCCTCCAAAATCACTATGTATATTGCCTTAGAATGGTGGGCTCCAAGATGCCACAATTTGGAAGTGCTGTGGATCTTTAGGAACGATAGGCAGCCCTTGGGTTACTGGGAGCATTCCCTTGAGAAGGACTCTGAGACCCTGCCCATCATCCTCTACTCAGATTTGAGATGTGCTTGCGCCATGATATGCTGCTCTAACCTCACTGGGTTCGCTCAGTGCCAGGCCTTAGCTCCAAAACTGCAAGGTAAACATTTTTCTCTTTATAAATTTAGTTACATGTGGTATTTTATTGCAGCAATGCAAAACTGACTCGTTTTTGTTTTTGTTTTGTTTTGTTTTTTGCAGAACTGGGGATTGAACTCAGGCCCTTACACTTCCCAGGCAAGCACTTACTCTACTGAGCTATCTCCCCAGCCCCTATGCCAACCTGACTAGTACAACATGGCTACAGAGGAGACTCATCAATGACCAATATGAGCCAGTTGTAGGCAGTAAATGATGTTCTCAGGAAATGTTTGAAAACTTGCTCTTAGCTCTGCCCTTGTGTGAGAAAGAAGTTCTTTGAAGAAGGAAAAAGAAAAATCAAACTTCGTGTACTCAGACAATTGGTAGCATGAGCTATGGAGCACTGCTTGGCTCAGGAATCACTCTAGGACCATATTGTTCCCTGGCTCTACGGGTGGGTGGTCTTAGATACATCAGTTGAACTGTGATTTTTAAAGATATATTAGGTATGGATGTGCTATAATTTTCTAGCTTGTAAATTTTATAAATGAGTCATTGTGACCTATAATATATAAAACCACCTTATTGAGAGGATTATTTAACCATGATTTGAAAATATAGTACCTTTTAAAAAATGTAACAAAAATACTGTCAGGGCTTCATTGGGCCCACACTGAAAGAACCCCAATGAATGCTGAAATTTACATGAATCTACTGAGCCAAAAACTGAAAACTAATGAATGTGCCAGCTGTGTCACCCCTGTAATCAAAAATATTCTGGATTTGGAGCATTTGCTTTGTTTTAAACACTTGGACTAATATGAACCCATTTGACTAGTTTTGCATAGTTGTTCTCTGTGCTATTTAATAAGGGACCCTCAGATTTGGGGCTTGTGGTCCAGAAGAGCATACTACACAACACTAGTGCTGCTCTATTAGATGGCTTGACAAACCTCCAGCTTAGAGGAGAAAGTGCAGTACTGTATGCAGAACAGCCAGTTCTCAAATCACAGAGGACACCAGCACATGCCCCAGAGCTCAGAGAAGGCCAGAATACAAGTGATGGAGAGGGACTTTCAACAGCTTCCCTGCTGGGAGGTGCATGTATCCAGGTTCCCTTTCATTGGCACTAATGCCAACATATGACCATAGCAGGTCGGTAGTTAATCTAGGAGGGGTGATGTACAGTATGGTGGGAGAACAGGCCTGGAGGAAATGGACAAACACACCTGCAAAAGGAGAGAATGGAAGATTGTTTCCTTGTTTTTAGTTGAAATTACAACTAGCCTTGCTTTTGAACTCTATGGTCTCCTTTGGTCATGACATAGCATAAAGTGCAAAGTTGAAATACATACATACATGCATGCAGGTATGTATAAAACATGCATATGCATACATATGTGCACATACATGCATACATATATGTACATATGTACATATACAAAGGATGGTTTTGTTTTTGCAAATCTTGAACAAAGCATCTGTTTCTGCTTAGGACTAGACAAACTCCAGCTGATGTCTAAATCCTTGTCAAAATGTTGATTTTTTTGTGGAATTTTTTTTTTTTTTTTCCTTCTGGGGCATTATGAGACCATGTTGCAGCTCTGGACTGGAAAAGTGCTGCCAGCCTCACTTGAAAAACCATTGTTTTAAATCCTTCCTCAACTTCTTTTAAATTAAATCTTATTTTTTTTTAAAAAAAAAAAGAGAATCTCACTATGCTAAAAATATTATCGGTTTTTAAACCTGATACGAAGTTGAAAGGCAGTCACCAAAGCACCGCTAAGTTGACAAACACTGAAATAGATTTTTTTTTTCTTGTTTGGTTTCCACTGGGATACTCTGCATGATATTCTGGTTGTATAAAAGAACAAAAACAAAATAAACTATCCTATTTTTTAGGCACTTCTAGATGACTAATTTGACTGTTTAAAACCTCTGTAAGGTAAAATTTAAACATGAAAAATATCTTCTTCTAATACTTTGGTTGTTTTATTCAACTTTCTCGGCTTGAGGGCCAGGGAGATAACTCAGCAGACTAAGCACCTGCTTAGACAATTGCAGAGATTGAGGTTCAGTCCCCAGAAACCTAGGCCATGCTGATCCCACCCTATGGCATGCTGAGCTGGCCACCAAGACCGGTCTTGGTGGCACACACCTGTAATCCCAGCAATGGAAAGGGTGAAAGAAAGAGGATGATGAGGAATCTGAGTTGCATAGTGAGACCCTACACCAAACAAGTTAAAAAAAAACTTTTTAGGCCTATATAAGAGAAAATACATATGCAGTAAATTTCAAATAAGTCAAGATAATAAATGAACAAACATGAATGATTTTATCTTATGTCTTTAGTTAAAAAATGTAGCTACATGATAAAAACCATATACTATGATTCAAGATGCTACAGAACAAATATAAAAGGAGAGGAATGTGTCCATAGACAACAGCTACTTGGTTAAAAAGATGAAAGAATTTTATTTTAAAAAGTAAGCTAAAAGTATAGCTTGCATAGTTACTATCAAAAAGGATTTGGCTTCACCTCTTTTCCATTTGTATTATCTTTTAGATTTTTTTTTCCAACTTCTGGGAAAAATATCATTTCCGTATGGAATGTTGACTCTGATCCTGAGATATGTATTCTGGTCCTTCTAGCACCTTCTGACTACATTTATAAGGCAGTAATTATGATGTAGCAGGCTGTCTTAAAACAACTGAGCATTGGTTCTGAGTCTCTAGATTTTCTGACTGCTTCTGGCTCCTTGGCTGAGCTTAGGGCTGGTGGGTATGGACCAACTCCATTGTTGAGTCTGCCTCTTGGTTGGGCAGCCAGGAGACCCAGCCTTGCTCCTTCACTGGATGCTCGAATAATGCAAGGAGGAAGAAAATGCACACACACTTCCTAAGCCTTGTTTTGTTCTATTAGCCAAGAACACTCGTGTAGCTAAGTTCTTGCTGTGCTGGGGATTCTCTCCTTCAGGAGGTAAGCATCAGGAAATAGAACGATCTACATTCTCCTAATATCATAGTTTCTAATGTAGGATAATCACTGGTCATTTTCATCCACTCCTAAGTCAGAAATCATCTTACTTTCTCTGCATTTCTAAAATAAGGTGTTTATTGCAAATTAAAGGAGAAATGTGTATTAAAACTTTTGAAAAATATGAAAGAAATCTGTAAATATACAACATCATTTGGATGGGAAATTTAAGTGTGTTATTCTGGATAGCAGAACTTTGCTCTAAGTATGTTTTTCTTTCTGCATAATAACCACTGAATAATCAAAACCTCACTGACCTTAATAGAAAACATATAACATTTTTGCATATTTTAGAAGCCTATACTCTACTTTTTAACTAAAATTTAACATTTCAACCCACTATTTTATGTTAACCAATTTTACAGAAGAATCTGATGTGATCCACTTTAACCTTTACAGCACTAAATCTTATATGTACCATGCCAGAATATCTGGCCAGTTCAACTAGGATGAGTTTTATGAATTTGAATGCTTCATCTGACTCTAAAAAGTTTGATTCTCCACTGATCAGCTGGGATGTTATATTTCATTTTGCTTTTATTGGATAGTGCAATCACCTGCCTTTTAACAACTTTGATTATTTTAGAATATGCCCTAAGTTGATAATGTCTTTTACTGAGAAAATGGATTTTTTTTTCCTACCGTACCCAGTGTATCCCTTCTATATTAAATTTCCTCTAGCACAATAAATGAGTTCCACTTGAAACTCTTGAAACTAAGAAATCAAAGGGGATAAAGACAAAAAAAAAAACAAAACCATTCTGAGTTGCAGTTGCCATAGGAACAGTACTTGTTTCTCTCTTTCTTTAGTCTTCAGGGTATGGGAAATGAGTGCTTATTGATGTAGTAGAGTGGTATTCCTGTACATGGTTAACTGAGATTAACAAGAGAGAACCCAGAAAAGAAATCAGTGTCTGATTAGTCACAACTAGAGCTTAAACTATCATGTTCATGACTAAGTTTCAAACTACAAAGGGGCAGTTTAGTTTGGGGTTAGGCTTCTTTATTGTGTTTTTTTTTTTTTACTTTAATTATTAAAATGATACTGATTTTTAATTTTTATTGCCTACAGTTCTCATGAAGTATAAGTTTATAAGCAAAATTTGTTCCACAGTATTTATTACTTTTCACATCTATAAAGTACAGTTCCACATTAGAGCTGTACATTCAACTTAGGTGACAATTCTAAAAGGGTGACTAGGATAGCTGTCACCTTTGCTATGAGGTTCAGTCCATCCAGTATTCTACCCCTCCTGCCTTACCCTTCCTCCTCCCCTTTTTTCTTTTACCCATTTTTGTCTCATAGGCTTCTCTTTTATCTTGTGGTTCTATTTTATTTCCTTATTGCAACTTTAGCAATCTGGATGTTTTAGCAAACATTGTAGATGTATTGTACATTTGAGTAATGTTCTATAATGGAGAAAACTTCCACATATAAATCAGAAGTACTAGAAGAAACACTGCAATTGGTGAAAAAAATGAAAAGAAACACATTTGTCATGTCGCTGTTTTATAACTGCATAGTTCTTTGCAATCTTCTGAGTGGAGGGGTACTAGCTTGTCTCACTAACAGGAAATGAAGTTTAATATTCAGAAATTATAAGTACCCTGCCGCAAATACAGGCAAACTTCAGCACATTTATGTTGCCGTAAAGTTTAATGTCAGCACAATGAAAGGCCCAGAATATTCAGGAATCTATAATTTGTTACTACCAGCATCTAAGAGGCTATGCTTAATTTCTTTGAATCATTATAAAATACTTGTGTCCAACATAACTTTTTGCTTGTGTAGAACTTGATATTCTAATTCTTTGAAAAGGAACACAAATAGAGAACAATAATTCTTTTAAAACCAAGTCATAAACTGAGAGGTTTGATTGTTCTGGTTTAACCTTTTGATTCTATGTAGTAAAATTGAATTCCAACAATATAGAGTCCAAGGTAATGACCATAATAGTTTTAAAAACCTAAACTAGTCACAGTCTAATCCAAATATTCAGCTTCACCTTCCATGTTTGCTGCTTCCAGCCAACCTACCTTGAGCCACAAGGAACTTGGACTCCATCCTCAGCCCTGGCTGAGAGCCACTGTCCAGTTTAAGGTTGTAGAAAGCACTGTAGGGACTGGGAAGATAGCTCAGTAGAAAAAATGCTTGCCTGTCAAGTTCAAGGTTCTGAGTTCAATCCCTGTCATGAGCTTTTTCTCTAGAAGAGAAAAATACTCCCTACATTGACCACTTTTTGGATCCAATGCTCTACAATCGTGGAACTTCCTGCCCTAAGGATTTTAAACCGTTTTCAAGGCATGTGTAAAGATTGTTCCTGGAGCAGAGGGTCATTAATGGATATTCATTCCCAGGGTCAGTACATCCCCACCTCTCTCAGGAAGTTGCTGATGGCAGAGGCCAAGATGAAAGAGGAAAACAGTGGGTGTTCCAGACAGGCTGAACCTTTGTGAGTGTTTTTCCCTGGCCCCCACAAGAATGATGGAATGAATCTGTAAAATTTTCTGCCACTCCCAAAAAGTGCATGCTCTTTTGGGTTTTAACATCACATATTTTTTTTCCTCCAAGCTCAGAATTCCCTCACCTTCCATTGCTGCTGATGTCAGCAGATACACTTTCATTTTCTTTTTGTTCTCACCTCTGACACAAGTGAACTGTTCACGTCTTTGGCTTACACTAACCATAGAGATTAATGTATCTGTGAATCAAGTTATTTATTTACACATTTGTCTCGTAAGGAAAAAATTCTAGGCCAGTAAGATTTCAATGAGCATTTCTTCACTCATATTTAATAAATGTATATTTAATTAAATGCACTAGAGACATCATTTATAAATTGTTTTACTAGCTCACTTGTCATGCAAATAAACCTCCGTAGGCTAGGTCTTAGGATAATATAACATCTTTATTAATATAAAGAAATAAAAGGGCAGTTCAAAAATAATTTATAACATTTTGCAAATGTGACGAATTCCAAAAAGTCCATCTATAAATAAAAATATTTGACAACTCGTGCAGTCCTTGATAAAGCATATGTTTAAATAGAGAAAGACACTCAAAACCAAAAACACAACAAAATAAATATGTCTTATTCATAACTTGAAGGCATCCATGAAATTAACTGTTATGAAATCCACAGAGCCTAAGGAGTCTTGTCTTTGAGAAATTCAATTAATACATACATTGTAGTTCACTTCATTATAATGCAGAAAAATGGAAAATATTATCAAAGAAATGGTCTAATCATTGTCATTCAATACACTTCAGTGTATATCTAAAGTATGTCATATGGTATAAAAACTAAAATGTGTCTTTATTGCTCAAAATTATAAGAGCTCAGATTTTGTCTACTTTAAATATTTTTTCAGTGTTCATCCATGTTGTTTATATGTAGTAAACTGTTTAAGCCCAAACAAAAATATTATGAGTTAAAATTACATACCAGAGGGGCCAGCCAGATAGCTCAGTGGACTAAAGCACCTGCTTAGGCAGAGCACAGAAGCCTAAGTTCAATACCTGGCATGCCATGACAGCCTTGCCTCTGGGGCATGCTGAGACTGAGATTGAGATTGGGCATGGAAGTGTATGTCTGAAATTCCAACACTTGGGAGGCTGAAAATAATAGAATCACTATGAGTCCAATCTATGTAATGAGACCCTGAAGACTCTGTAGATCCTGTTTTAAATACATTAATATAAAATAAAATTACGTACCAGAATAGTTAAGAAACTTGCCCAAAGTCACATAGCTGGTCAAGGAGTAGCTGGGAGTCATGGTAACTGGAGTTATGAAAGATGTATGGGTAGAAAGCACCAGACAAACTGTGCTGGGGAAAACGAGAAAGGAAGGGAAAGACGAAATACTATATGTATGCACAAGATAAATAAAATATTACACAGCTAGTTTCTCTTAGCTCTTTAACAAGAAAGTTTTGTGCCAAGATTGTATGGACAAGATACCATGCCTATATCTTCTATTCTGAATACTATGAAGACAATAATATGCAAAGTATTAACTACTGTAAATGTCATATGAGCCTGTTTTGAAACTTGGTTTCATTGTCATGTTTATCTGCTTTTCTCTTTAACATTAAAAATTAAAAAAGAAAAAGAAAAGAAGATAAGCACAATGGAGCCAGAAAGATTGACACTGAAGGAGCTGAAGGGCCAACAAACACCTGCGGAAGAAACAGAGCCAATAGCATTAAAACAGCTGGAAATGAAACTAGAGAAAATCGGTATTTCTGGTACCCAAGGAGAGAAGCTCAACATCAGCAGTTCGTATGCCCACAGCAGGCATGCTTATTGCCCTCAGGTCCTGATCTGCATCGAGAAAGTCTTTGGCAGAGACTTTGGGCCCCTGTTGAAGTCAGACTTATGATCCAGTGAATGTCTGGATGCTGATGACATGGGTGTAGAAAGAAGATGAGTTTGTCAAATGGTGTTAAACGGAGAGACACAATGCAGGAGCTTGGGAGGTGGGGAGAATCCAAAGTTACCTTAACAAGTGAGTGTTTTTGTCTTTCCTGGAGATAAACAATGGTCAGATTAAGCAATTTTCTATGAGGCAAAGCTGGATTGGCTCCAGACACTGGTTTTCTATGTCTTCTTAAAGCTGAACCAAAGTTGTTCAGATGCTTCATGTTCTATTTGGTCAGCAGCATCAGACTCTTCTGGGAGCTCATTAAAACCACAGAATTTCAGAGCCCACCCCCCAGAATCTGTTTTAATAAAAACTACCAGTGATTCAGATGTATTTTAAAGTTTAAAAAGCATTGATCTAGATCCCACTATAGATAACCCCAAGGAAAAGC
>PVKN010020785.1:0-15783 GCA_004027915.1 Capromys pilorides
TTTTCTATTTAAATTCCAAGCCATAGTTTCTTCTAAGGAGATTTATACTTTAAGGTTAGCTAATTTTGGTTCTAAATGTGAGAGGAGACCACACCCATTTTCCTAAAAAGCAGACAAGTTCTTCCAGATGGTCGCTCCGTATTTTATTGCTAATTGTTCTTGTCACTTGGTAGTGGAGTGTAACAAGTGTTAAAATTGGTAAACTCAAATGTCATCCAATCTAACTGGCATGGAGATGTCTGAGAGGCACACGCGCCTTATGGGAGCCCTGTAGATACCTGATCACCGCCGCTCTCGGATCATCCTGGCGTTACATATTTCCAGGAGGATTATGGGTGACACTAGATATTTTTATGCACTGTTCTTAAGAGAACTGTCACATTTCAAACATGAAATTTCCAGAAAAACAAACATCTGCATTCCTGCAAGCTACCACCCCAAGGTTTAGTGCTGGAAATCTCCCGTTCCCCATCTTTCTGAGACCTGTTTGTGGGTACTCTTCCTCAGGTCCAGCCAATGGGGAACTCAGGAAGGGTAACAAAGAGAAAAAATGAGGACAGAGACCTTTCCTTTGGCTTCCTTCCTCAGCACTTGCCACAGGATGTCTGGAACTCGACAAGAACACGGCTGCTAAGCATTCTCTTCCAGAACATTCGCTGCTCCCTCCCTCTCCTCATGCGGTCTTCTCTCTTCACTACCAATGCCAGACTCCGGCACCATGCCTTGTGCTTCTAAATTTTTAAGCAGCCCTTTGTCAGTAAACTCTTCCTGAATCAGTTTGATTTATCTGTCCATCTATTTTCTTTTGGGACCCGGTATGACACAAGCCAGAGAGGGTTTTGGGTGTTACCAGTGCTTCAGGTAAAGCTCTCACCCTGGTAAAACCTGTGATTTTCTGTCTTGATATGTGACAGTTCTGGTTGACACAATTTCAATAAGTGTCACAAAATTCTCCAAACAGTTTTCATTGTATTTCAAAAACAGAAATTTGACATTTAGCATCTGCAACCAGTGGGAATTGAAGGACTATAACTGGGAGAAACATTGACTGTCATTCCTGAGATGATAATTGGACACAAAAGGGGGGCTCTTTCCAAGAGGCTGGGCTGAGTGCCGAGCAGTGCTCTGAGCAACGGCCAGGTGCAGGTGACAGAAGACCCTGGCTGCAGGGAGACAGCGAGTGGACACTCTGCCCAATGCCATTCACATTCAAATTTATCTTGAAAAGCTGCAAAACCAGCACAACTGAGCTGTAATTTTTTGGATGGAAGCAGATGGCAAAACTACAGTGAAATGGTAGCCACAATTTCTACTCGTCAATTAAAAAACTTTGCATTCCACGTTAGCCATGAATATGTACATTTTTGCATTTTTATGTCGCCGTTAAAGTACACTTATTTTTAAATTAAAAAACCTTACTTTGAATCAGTGTGCTTGTTTCTTAAACCATAGCAAAAATATCTATTTTTATTTGGAACACCACCAAGATAGCTATGTCTCTACGTATTTCAACATTATCGTTCTAATTCTCATGACCTCTAACGCGCTTGCTTTCATGCCTACCTGTTCTTACATCTGCCTTTCATAAATGAAGGAATCTTTCTTATCGCTTTAAATATCTTCATTGTCTATGTTATAGTTTATATTTTGAATAAAATTTCCTTGGATACAAAAAAAAAAAACAAACAAAAACCTGCTGTGAAATGAACAAGCGCACGTACCGACGTTTTCACCAAATGACTGGGTCAGAAGCAGAGGAGGAGCCAGGGTTGGAAGCCGCCTGAGGGTGTGTATTCGGGAAGGCTTAGCCCACAGAAAGGGATTTTCTTCCTGGTTCTGGAGCCTGGACCGCCAAGATCAAGGTCAGCCGGGTGATTTCCCCAAAGCTCCCTTGTCGCGTGCGCTCGCGCATGTCTGTGGTCTCTCGTCGCTTCTCCTCCACGCCCACACAGCCGGTGGCTCTGTGCGTCCACATTTCACTTTCTTATAAAGACAGAGGTCTTATGGGATTAGGGCCTCCCCGATGACGCCGTTGCATTTTACCTCTTCGAGACCCTTTATCCAGCTGCGGCACAGACCCAGGCACTAGGGATTGGGGCTTCAACCTAAGAGCTTGGGAGGGACACAACTAAGGCTGTAGCAGGTGCTGGGGCTTCCCTCCCTGATCTGGCAGATAGCTCCTAAGGCACTTAACTTACAAGCATTTATGACTTAAAGCTGTATATTCCTGTTTTCTGTACTTTTTAAGATTTTTATGTTTCACAACTTTACAAAATGGAAACAAAGTGACATTTTGTGAGGGTCAAAAAAAACACCCCCAGGCCTGAGTTCACTTCTTTGGCCTCCTTGGGTAGGTGAACCACAGCCACTTCCATCTCTATCAGCATCAACAATGGGCTGCCTATCGGCACAGGCCGATTCATCTTGCCAGCATTAATTCTCTTCCTCAGGAGAGTCTAGAAAGCATGATTTTGGCATATTTATTCAGATTATGTAATACATAAACACTGTATCTGACTTCTGTTTTTGACGGTCTGAATATTGAACCTGTGTTACCCCAAACTCTGATGCCTATGCCATCACCCCTCATCCCAAACCTGCAGATGTGAGCCAGGCCACCTCCCGGAGAACAAGGCTTTGAATTTGTCCTCCGAGCCAAGGTGACCTTGGGAAGCCAGTGGTTCCAATCATGAGGCTCTTGTCCTGAAAGAAGAGCCGCACAGGATGATTCAGAAGGTGAGCAGGATCCCATTTCCCATTCACCAGAGGCGTTGATCACAACGCACAAAGTAGACGCTTATCACAGCATGTCCATTTCCACGCCCTGTCATCGCCATGACCTGGGATGTAATTGAATTTTGGACTCTCTGTTCTTAGGAAGGAAAGACTAGAAATTAGGCTGCGTGTTGTTATTTGAAGGGTAACAAAAGCCTTCTTCCCCACGCGAAAACTTCCTTGGCAGCCAGACTAGTGTAGAATAAGAGACTCCCATCATTCCGTTCATTCCTCTTCATTCTCCAGCAATGTCTCAGGTAGTGGGTTGCACAGAGGAAACTGATGCAGTCCTGACCCTTACAGAGCTCTCTGTTTACTAGGAGACTCTCTAGCTGCAGTGCAAGAAAAGAAAGCAACCACAGAACTGGGACTGTGCCGTGGAAGAGGATGTGCAAAGCAGACTGCAGTTGAGGGAATTTTTCCCTGAAGAGATTCTGCTTAAACATGAAGGACGATTAGTTAACCAGGTCTCATGACAGGTGAAAGAGGTCCCAGGGAGAGGGAACCACATGGGAAGGTCATAAGAGAATTAGCTATCTCAGGCTTTATGAGGCCGGTCACTTGCATCTTTTAAAGGCAAAAAAGGAAAATCTGGCTAGAAGGATGGGAGGGAAAGGAACTTTTGTTTTATGTTAAAAGTGGTGACACTGTCTTCCTTCAGCTGGTTGTTCTGATGCCTGAATAGAGGATGGACGGAAGACAGAGAACAGAAGGAGAAACAAGCAGCGAGGGAAGAAGACAGGAGCCCGAAGTCAGAGGCAGTAGTGGTGACAGGGAGCAATTGTGCAAAACTGAGAAGGCTCGTACATGAGGAGGTATGAAGTTGGTGGATGAACCGAAGACCCAAGGACTGAGTCTCAATAGCAGTCCTAGGTGGGATGACTTTATGAGTGGCAGTGACACTGGGGAAGGGCGCAGGAAGCTCTGGAGGCACCAGGTTAGAACCTGATGAGTCTGTGGTAAGCCTTACTGGATGTCTCAGCCTCAGGAGGACAGGGATGTTGGATTCCTTGGTTGTCATGGTTGTTGACCCCCACCGGCTCCTAGTGCAGTGCTGGTCCCCATGTTCTGGGGTTCAGAATGCAGGATCTAGCATGAGACCACGGGGATTGAAGCTCTAGTCCTGCAAGGTAATGTCTGTGGACACTTGAGGCAAATTCCCAAGTCTCAGAGCTCGTCTGTGAAATGGACAGATAATACCAGATCCCATATGACTCAGAGAAATAAATTCATAAAGTGTGAAAAATACAAACCTAACTCACGACCCATTGTGTGCAGCTTAGTAAACACTGCTCTTATTCCCAGGCAGGCCTCCAGCAGGAGCAAATGGACCAAGGAGGTGCGTTCCCATGAAGAGCAGTAGCGGTCATTGCCTGGGGTTCTGTGTAGGGCCGTGGACAAGCAAGGGCCTGGTGTGAGAGCTTGTGAGTCTCAAGAGCAGCTCGCCTGTTCTCCTGTGACCTCTTCTCTCCGGTCTGTCCATCTTAGGTCCCAGAAATGTCAGTATGTCCCTAGGGAAACTGTGCTCTGATCTCAGCTGTGGGCAAGCACTAAGGGAAGACAAAAGGCTTGCCTGGGACAGGGCTGAAGCATAAGCACCGCAGACCTCTTCTGGAAAAGCATGGGTGTTCTATGCGTAGTGGGGGACTGAAGAACACCACTATATGATAGGCATAAAGAAAAGTTCAGGGGTTGGGGAGATAGCTTAGCAGCAGACATCTTCCTGGCAAGCATAAGGTCTTGAGTTCGATCCATGGTGCCAGGAAAAAAATAATAATAATGCAAGCCTTATAAAGAATATACCCTGGAAAGACAGCTGGATGTGGTGGTACATGCCTATCATTCCAACACTTGGGAGGCTGAGGAAGAGAATTGTTACAAGTTCAAGACCAGCATGTATAGGCTACAAAGTGAGCTCAAGGCCAGCCTGAACTCTATAGCAGGACTCTGTCTCAAAAAGACCAACAATAATAAATAAGTAAATAAATATTCAGGTCCAGAAATCTTGTGCAGACAGCGTATAAATGATAGCGGTGCTACTGGGGCCAGCCATCCACACATGGGTTAGGGCACATATCTGAGTATGGACACATGGCTGCCTGCTGGTGAGAGGATTCTGAAACCAGGGTCTGGAGAATGTGAAATTTAGGGTGCTCTCTTGAAGAAAGTAACTGCCAAATTATAAATTCAGAAATAAATGCAAAAGAGGGGCTGGGAAGATAGCTCTAAGGCACAAGTGCCTGCCTGGCAAGTGCAAGGTCGTGAGTTTGAACCCCAGTCCTGCAAAAATAAAAATAACTAAATGCAAAAGATAATTGCTCAAGGAACTTTTATTTTAGTTTTTCTTTAGCCTTTTCTTTTTACATACTCAGATAAATATGACTTATAATCTTTTTATAAAAAGAAAGGTATTTTATACTTTCTTAATAATTATAAAAATAAGTTAGCAAAATTTCAGGTGGATTTTCAATATGTATCCATTTTTATATTTGATTTTTAAAAATTTTTTAAGTCATTCATTTATTTGTTTATTTGTTTGTTTGGTACAGAGACTCTCTAGGCAGCTCAGACTCATAGTGATCCTCCTGTCTCAGTCTTCCCAGAGCTAAGGTTGCAGGCATGCGCCACCACACCTGGTTTGGGGGCTGGCACAACATGTGGTACTGAGGCTCCAACCCAGATCCTTGCACTTGCCAGGCAGATACTTAGACTGCCAAGCTATCTCTCCTGTATCAGTTTTTAAAATCAGGTTCATATTTATTTTTCCTAGGCCATGTTTGTAGTGTGAGGCTGGTACATACACATGAAATTTCTTAATTCTTTTTTTTAGCACTCCCTTTACTCCCCCTCCCACTCTGCATCTCCTGGACCCTTACATATAAAACTATGAAATACATACTTTTATATATGTTTGTCTTGCGTGGTGATCACATTCCTCGTAGAGATGTAGTGACCTCACAGTCACCTCTCTTTTTAAATTCCCTCTACATACAATTTTATAAAAGCTGATGGGCAGCAGCATAAGAAAACTACAAGGACCTCATGATCCATCCAATGGGTTGGTTCTGAGCAAGCGGGCCCAAGTGCCATGGAGCCATGCTGTGGTCGAGAGCTTGCTAGGACACGTGCCTCACCCATGAGAGGGTGGAGGTGAGGGGCATGGCACAGCAGGTTGTACTCCCAGTCAGTGGAACCAGGAAGTGCTGTGGAGGGCAGACATCTGGATCAGCCACATGGAAGAGCCAGGTAAGACTTGGAAACTAATCACCAACTGATTCCCCCCTCAGGTAGGAGAAAATCAACCTACCTAAGACTAGATACCAAGACAGCACCAAAACAGAAGAATTTACAATACTGGTGCTTCAGCATCACTTTTTCAATATAAGACAGCTCCAGCTTGGGAGGTGGAGATGTTGGCTGCAGGGAGGGGATCCTCATGGGCTTCTGTGTGGAGACACTGTGGAGAGATCACAATGGAAAGCCGGACGGGTTGTGAGACAGAGGCAGCGGGCGGCTGCTTCTGCGGGAAGCCAAAGGGTGGACTCAGGAACTCAGGCAACAATTTTCCATCACTGTAATAACTCTCACCAGATTTCCCTTCACAATTGTAGAATTGTCGAATTTCCCTAGAATTGTAGCTCTGTGCAGCTGAGAGTGGAGAAGAAACTAGGATCCTGGGCTAAGCCGTCAATTCAGGAAGAAATGCAGAAATGTTCTGTGGCCATTTGGCTCCTTTGGAGAGGCAGCTCCTGACATCTTCAGGTTGAGACTTTGTTGTCTGGGGCCAGACAAGCTCCAATACAGGGACAAACACATGTGCAACACTGATTCGTAGGCCTTGGAAGATGTCCTCTTAGAGGTAGGACTGGGAAGCCCTTTACAAGCTGGTAGGTGCTTGAACTGACGTTAGCTCTGGGTTGGAGCCCAACAAGGAGCTAATCCAGGGATAACAGAGGCCGTGGTGTATGGCTTGTGACTGCCTCTGGTGGGTTTTGGCTTGGGGAGAGGGTGGAAGTTTAGGAGCAAGTGGGAATCTTGTGGATGAGAAGCTGCTTGGCATATGGGTGACGAATCATAGGAGAACTGCCCCAACTCAAATCCAGCCTCCCATCCTAGAGGATAAGACTAAAATTTTATGAAAAGAAAATTAAGCATTGGGTTAAAATAGAGAGCTTTATGGACTCATGTGTGGGCTGGAATTTGAAATGGAGTCGTTCAAGGACATTGCTATGTCTCTGCTCAAGTGTCCTTGTCTACGAAGCTCTAGGAAATGCTTCCACCAGGAGCCTAGCATTATACCTTTTTGAAAGTGAAATTCACGTCTCGCCAGCCTCCTGTAACTCTAAAGGGAATAAGAAGCGCACAGTCATCAGTTTCTTGTCCCCAGCCCAAAGCGTCCAGTTTAAAGGAGAAGAGATTTACTCTGCCCGGTGTCAGTGGATGCAGGCCCTACTTGGGTGGTTCTGAGGCATAAATGTCATGATGACAGGGCACACAGAGGGCAGGCGTGGGCTGCATCGCCGAGAATCAGAGAGAGCGGAGAGGAGCCCACAACTAGAACGCGTGCTTCCCAGGGACCCGCCCCTTCCGCCAGGCCCTCTTCTGAAAGGTAGGATCTAAACACCAGGGGCTTCGCAAGGCCTCACACTGTGGGCGTGACACCTGCGAGGTGAGTGACTATGCTTTCTGGGTGTGTGTCCATGAGGCAAGAGAACCCCACGGGATTTTATTTTTGATCCTGGGAGGGCACTGGCAGGAGCACCTGTTGGTTTTCATTTACAAGTGAAATTGTAAATAAGCAATAGGTTGCCAACAGAAACCAGAAGGTCCCAGAAGATACTGGATCATAGGATCTGAATGAGTGTGTCAGCTGGCATCCTTGCGGGTGGGCGTTAGCAGTGTGATGTCCACCTATGTTCCCAGAGATGTGGGAGCCATGTGGATATCATCTTCAGGGAGTGGGTATGGTAACCAAGCTGTTGACACGCTCACAGGTGACCTGGACAGGGTAGTTAATGTCCCTTCAGGGCTGAAAGCAAACTGCAGTTGGGGGCAACTGAAAGAGGCACTGAGCAAAAAGTCTTGGAAAATTCATGAGAAAAGCATAAGTTAGTTGTTGGGTAGGATAGTTGTTTGGTAGCTTAGTTGTTGTGTAGGTCATTGCAAGCATTTTAATAACAGTGGGCTTTGAGAATGAGGCTTCAGTGCCCAAAGAAAAAGTCGCCGTGAGTTGCGCCTCTCACAGACACAAAGTGAATCACACAACCTGCTTCCTTGTGAGATGTATTAAACCTGCTTAGTGAACCCAGTCTTCACTTCCGGGGAGAATGACCAAGGGGGCGGATCCGCTGGCTGCATGCAGGGTCTGAATGGAATCAGGAGGTGTTGAGTGGACACTGGTTTTTTTTTTCACAAGTTTCACATAGAGATTTTGAAAGGAACCCAGGGTCTTATTTCTCCATCCTGGAGCGTGATCACCTAACTGAGCTTCAAAAAGAGTTTCAACATAATTTCATAGCCCAGGAGATCCCCAAGCTGGGATGGGCGGATTCCGTGAGCCATTTGCGAATCAGCCAGGGGAATCAGCGGAGGCCACAGTATTAGATTTGTAGCAGCCCACCTAAAATGCCCTTTATTTTCCCCAGATTTGAGAACAAGAGAAGTTGGAATATTAAATGGAGCAATAGTGATGATGCTCAGCCCTTTAGTCCTCTAATTATGTTTCCTATGTGTAAGTTTTCAGAGAAGCTTGTGTTTCATTGAAGTTCCATGAAGGTCCCCTTTTAATTTCCGTCAGGCCATGCAGCAATTGTAAGTTAGGATTCGCTGGCTGTCATTTTATCAAAGGAATTCATAAATACAAAAAAAAAAAAAAAAAGACACCTCCGTTTCCTTTATTGAGAAAACATTTGGGCCGAATATAGAGTATTTATAAAAATGAATATGTGACGGGGAAATTTAGACAAGACTTCATTAACATGAGGTACACTCGAGCTGCTTTATGTTGTACCTGGTTAGGTTCTCCAGCACATGGGGACAGGAGATAAATTTAGTATAGTCTTCCAGTATAACAGTATTTGGAATCCCAGTACTGACTCAGCTTGCGATGTTTCACCCATCACTGCAGTTGATTTATTGTGAAAGTTACAGTCTATACTATTGAGGAGTGAGGATGGTCATCGTCTTTTTTCTATTTAGTTTCTTTTTTTTTTTTTCAAGACAAGGTCTTAATAAATTGCCTAGTTTGGCCTTGAATTCTGGGCTCTGATGATTCTCCTACCTCAGTCTCACCTGCACCTAGGTGTGCCTGAATTCTTTAGTGTGCAAACTTGACACACAGATTTGGGGCTGCTAGCTGCACCAAAGTATGGAACTTTATTTTCATTTACTTACACATTATATGAACTCATATAAATTATTTATTACATATGCATTACAAGTGTACATAAAGTATAATTTATTGCATTACCTTTTCCAATATATATAAGGGTTTATTTTTAAATTCACAAGAAATCTAAGACTTGCATGTTTGTAAGATGTGGCATTTGCACAGTACTTAAAAGTTTCAAGTTTCTGTTTTTAAAATGTTTTTGCTTGCACCTGTGGCCACCTGAAGCTGTCGCCTTTCTCCTCCTGTGCTCCCCGCCTTCCCCTCCCTCTGCCCGCTGTCTTTCCTCTGCCTCTGGTTGGTGATCAGGGATGAGTCCATGGCTGGGTGTCTCTGGCTGCCAGACCATTGCTAGGAATTTTCTGGCCACTATACTACGCTCTATTTCTTTCTGTTTTAGTTCTTCCATGTGAACTAAAATGTTCACAATAATTTCATTTTGGAACAGATAAAATTTTTTCTGTTGCCTGTCCTTTCTTTGGGTATTTACCTGACCACTTATGGGGCTTTGCAGGCTCTGTCACACTGTCCCTGTGGGCCAAGAGTCAGTGACCACCTTCTCCTCCTCCATGTCCCAATCCATCCTACTAGGGACAGGGACAAACAGCAACAAAAGCAAAGCCAAGAAGCCCCTCCAGGATCAGAACACAGAAGCACCCTTCTGCGCTCCTGGGCTTTCCTTTGGCCTTGCCATTTCCACAACCCTAGGTGACTGCCAAACATCCATACTCCTATCCAGTGCTAGGGGTCACCTAGCTACAAAGGGATGACACGTGGGCCTGGTTTTGTTGCTGCTCTATATGATGGAGTGGCATTTGAGGAAGGAATGGGGAGACCTCTCCCAGGAGTGGGGAGGGATGGGGAGACCATCTGGGGGAGGTTTCACTTATGGATCTGGAAGTTTCTTCTCAAAGCTTTGGAAATCAAGCATCATTTGTCATCATTAAAATTTTCCTTCTCAGGGTGACCCTATTCCATGAATAATTCAAGGCCCTGCTAATAGCATGATTTCCATTGCAATTTTTGTGGGGTGGACTATATCCCCGGACTATGAGATGAATCAGAGCTCATTTCCTCCCTGGCTCTGGTTCCCAGGTCCTCCTGTCCCAGACCACCGCCCTCGAGCTGCCCTGCCTTCTGACTGCAGGAGCCTCAGCCCCACAGGGCAGGGGAAAAGCCATGGTGCTCACTCCTGGGCTCACAGGGTGTGGTGAGGAGCTGTTTGAAGCCACTCACTTTGGACACCTTCACCTAAACTCCCTAAGGAGAAGCTGTCTACTTGATTCATCCCTCTCCTTTGAAGAAGCACACATACAGTGAGGACAATAAAATTCATTCATTCTTATGCAAAAAGTGTACAATGAGTGTAGCTTGTAAAATAGGGACCATTTAATTAAAAATGCATCTCTATAGACACATAGCTCATTATACCAGGTGATTCACCTTCTCCCACCCCACTCTGTAATGCGTGAGGACCAGCTATGCAACAAAGTCATGAAATCCTCTAAACTGCTTTGCTGAAGCAGGCTACATTCAAATACAGGCTTGTCAAGTTTTACAGCAGGAAAAAGAAATGTGGACAGGAAGGACAAAAACAACCATTGTAAGTCACTGATTCATCAAGGGTGTCTGTCCTAAGCTCAGTCTCAGTGACTAACAGGATGGCTAAAGCTGGGAACCTCTTTGGTATTGGTGGAGCCAAGCCTGTCTGCTACTAAGGACATATTGCAAACTTTTAAGGGAAGCTGCAGTATAAATGTGGCCTACGTCTTCTTTGGCCAGCGTCATGATGTGATGAAATGATGACATGTAGGGGCCACTGTGGCACAATTGCTAGAATTAATGAGTCACTGTCTCACACAGCCCAGACTGACATGTCTACCAGTGTTGACAAAAATGGTGACAATGCTTTTCTGAGATGTACTTCTTAAGAGAATGTGAAACAGGGCATGCTGTGTGCATTTTTGTTGCCCACCAACACTGCAGCAGCAAAGCTGTTCAAGACCCTGAATAATGGATCACACCTAGGAGAAACTGATGTGGCCCTTTTGTGTCCACCCAAGTGCAGACTGGGGGATTACCGTGACTGGATGGCTTCCTGGCTTCCTGATTGGGTCAAAGAGGTCATTTTCAAAAGTGAGAATACACAGTGTCATCAACAGAGAAATACAAAATAGCCAAAAATGTCCCCGGGACCTAATAACACTTTGTAGGATGTGATTAAAATGGTCAGCCACATGGAAATGCATGCCTGTAACTCACATCTGTCCCCTGCTCTCTGTGAGGAGATGGACACATACCACACACAGGTTCTCTTGCACACAGAAGATATGGCTTTTTAATGACAGATCACTAGCCAGAGGTTTTGAGTTCTAAGGAAGCACTCACAAGGTTTCTTTTACAAAAACAGTCACCACGAGCTGCACCTCTCGCTGATACAAAGCGGACCACGCAACTTGCTCTCTTGTGAGATGTGTGAAACCTGCTCAGTGAACCCAGTCTTCCACCTCCAGGGAAAATGACACTGTGTCCAAGTGGGCAGATCCGCTGGCTGCGTGCAGAGTCCAAATGGAATCAGGAGGTGGTGAATAGACACTGGGATTTTTTCACATGTTTCTAATAGATATTTTGACAGGGATTCAGGGCCTTATTTCCCCATCCTGGAGCATGATCATGCAGCTGAGCTTTCCTAAAAGTTTGAGCATGATTTTATAGACACAGGAGATCCCCAAACTGGGATGGGATGGATCTATGACCCATTTGTGAACAAGCCATGGGAATCAGTGGTGGCCAGGGTAGATGGAGACCAACTGCTTGGGATCTCAAATGACGGCAGTCTTAAAAGTGTAGGTGAGGCCTTCTCAGATCTCTATATAAGCCAGGCAGAGTATCCCAAGGTTTTGACAAACCCTTCCAAGCCTGCTTCTATCTCCAGCATCCAATCAAAGAGAGATTATGCAATAGCTGGGACATAAGCAACACTCTTTAGGTGTCGCTGCTTTCTGTTGCCCCAGATGGGACCATCTAGTCACACAAAAACAAGTTCAAGTCTCCCTGTGAGTCTCCATTATGGTGAGTTGCATATCGTTTCATCATATATTATTATATAACAATAAAAATGAATGTGAAATAGATATAATGTGCTTGAATCATTCCCAAACCATCCCCCCACCCCCATTCAAGGAAAATTATCCTCAACTGAACTGGTACCTTCCTAGGGCCAAAATGTTTGGAAACCACTGTCCTGGCACCCAGGCCAGGGCCTGATGTTTTCCAGCTGGAGCGGGAAGAGCCTGGTGATTAACCGGAGCTGCCCTCATACCTGTTGTTTCCAGGATTATTTAGCAGCCAGAACACAAATGGTGACTCAGGCTTTGGATCCATCCACCCAAAGACTAAAATTTCCTAAACGGATGTGTGATGAGATTCAGAAAAGACTAGAATGAAAAAAGGTGCTGTGTGCAGTGTGCTGTGCTGAGGCTATTCCACAATACAGAACTGGTGGTTCTAGTATCAAAGTGATGAGAGACAACAGCTGGCCAACAGAGCCTGTGGTGGGGAAGGTCGCACCAACCTCTGACACAGCAGCCTGACCCATCGTGAGCCCACCGCGAACCAAGAAGGCAAGCTCAAGGCTCCCTGTGGTTTTGCATTTTGGATTTGTTGCATAATAATGAGTGCAGGTATCTCATTCAGGGTGTCTGTGACCGGTTGTTGTGTGTTTGAATGAGCAGCCATGGTCGGTCAGCACACTGAAGTGACAGAAAGCAAGTCGTTCATGCACCACTGGAAAGGTTATTATAAAGAAAGCACCTCCGAGGGCTGGCCAAAGAGCTCAGCAGATTGAAGCACCTTCAAGCAGCTGCAGGGGCTGGGGGTTCAATCCCCAGGGCCTGCCATGCCTGCCCCATCCCAGGGGTGCTGTGAGATGGCAATTGAGGCTGGACGTGGTGACACACGCCTGTGATCCCAGCTCTTACGAGGCTGTAAACAGGTGGATTACTATGAGTCCAATCTAGCAGTGTGACCCTGAATACCCTGTAGATGCTTCCCTAAAATACAAAAAAAAAAAAGAAAGAAACAAAGGAAGGAAGGAAGAGAAAGAGAGAGAGAGAGAGAACAAGCACCTCCCACAGAGCCAGACTCCAGGCAAGAGCACCAGTGGGGCACCCAAAGGCCCTGCACACCACATCACAGCACCTTCACCTGCAAGTGAATGCTAGCCCTTCAGCGTCCCTAATGTATTGTTAAGTCCATATATTGAGTTCTCCACTTCAGTTACTAAATGTTTCAGTGTTGGAACTTCCTTTTGTGCGTTTAGACATAATTCTAGTCTGTCGCTGAAATTCCCCATCATATCATATAATTTCTTGAACTTACTAACCACAGATAACTTAGACTCTAGGCCCACAAACTCCCCAAAATCTAGTTCTTCTGTTGGCCATTTTGTATTTTCTGGTTTTTCCCCTCGACGGTTAGCCATTCTGTCTCATTTCCTGTTATGCTTGGTCATTTCTGCTTGCCACAAATAGGGTATGAAAAATTGTAAGCCATTATTGTTCTCCTCAGTGCTTTTCTTTCTAGTAAACAAGTGGGATGGAGACGATCACCTTAATCCACCCGTGAGGTTAGGACGGCCAGCTCAGCTGTCTTCCCCAGAAGGCATCCGTTTCCTGCTGCCTTGCTCCCAGCACATAACCCTTCCAGGTCACAGCTGAAACCAGAGTCCTTCCTACCCACCAGACCCCATATCCACCTGCTCTTGCCCTCTGATCTCTTCAGCTGATGGATCTTCCTGCAGCTCCCAACAGCTCGGCTTCTCAGAGCTGCTCCTCTGACAAATGCCCCAAGAGGCAGAACTGAACGAAGGTTGGGTCCTGTTACTATGTTACTCTTCTCTCTGGGTGTTTGGGCCCCAAGCCGTCACTATTCTACTGGGTATCTGGTGCTTTAAAGTAGACATTTTCTAGTATGCTCTTTTGCATTTTTGGTGCTATTACCAGTAGTTTTTGTCAGTAGAAAGCTGACAGGAATATTTTAATAAAGCTGTGTTGTCATTTGTGGTATGGCATGAATTTTGAAAACAGAAACTTTTTGCTGTTCCATTGTAGTTTACTATGATAAAATGCACTTCTACTGAACCCTAAGACATCATGTCATACTTCTGTCTTCACTGAGGTCAGCTAGAGAAGAAAACGCACAGCAGAGACTTCAGGAATCGGTGCTCTTGTCCATACAGGGTTACTTTTCAGATGGTACCCAGTGCACAGGTTCCACCACAGTAGATGTGAGGGGCCTGTCAGCCTCCCCACCAGCAGGGTCCTACCTGAAACCTTGCAGGTATTTTTTATAAGCCTTAATGGGATTTTGAACCAAGAGTTAGGAATGTGTTTGAATCAGCCTAGTTCCAAGACAAAAACAGTACCTCCTTTGATGCTAACAACGGGCTAAAGTAGTGTCCCCACTGATATTTTCCTGAGATTTTAGTAGCAAAAGAAAGTTTTGATGATTCTTATCTTTCCCCCAAATTGTCATTAGGTATAGTATTGTCACTTTCCCATGACTGGGATAAGTACCAGGTGCACTCAAGTTAAAGGAGAGTTAACTTGGCTCTTGATGTTAGAGGGTTCAGTCTAAGGTTGGCTGGCTCCAAGGCAGAAGCACTATGGTGGAAGGGCTCAGAGGAATAAAGCTACTTAACCTGTAGCAGCTGAGAAGCAGAGAGAGAAGGGCAGAGTCAGGGACAGCAACACACCTTTTCCAGGTCACATCCCTACCATCCCACCTCTTATGACCAGGTCCGGCCCGTATGCTAACAGCACATTCAGCCAGGAACTGAGCAATGATTAGTGAGCTGATGAGTGTAACACCTCCCAGTGACATCACCTTCAGAGCCTCCTCTCTGAACACGTGAGATTTAGGGAGTGGGGGGCATTTCCATCTAAAACATAGCAGATTCTTCAAGATTATAACATTGAACTGCTATTTTTAGTTTTTAAAGGACATCAAAGCACTATATCTGCCATTCTACACCCTCTACCCTTTCTCTAGCCCCCCAAATTCTTTTATTGTCAAGCAGGTGGTGCACTTTTGGAACCATTCAAACACTTAAGCTGGGGGCCAGGGAGATAGCTCTGTGGCACAAGTGCCGGTCTGGCAAGTGCAAGGTCATGAGTTCGAACCCTGGTCCTGCCAAAAAACAAAAAAACAAAAACTGAAGCATTTGCACCAAAATGTTTCTTCCTTTAATAAAATACCTGTCATCATGTTAGGTTCATCTAAAGGTTTTTAAATACTTGCAGTATGAGATATACAAGAAATTAAAAACTCAATCACAAGCAGGCAAAACCATTTTGATGAAAGTGAGAATAGACTTTCAGGCCTTAAAGACACCATTGCAGTTAGTGAAAAGGTAAGAAAAGATCTCTTATTAACAAGTAGGATGCAGTGAAAAATAATTCAATATCTGCATGACAATGCAAAGATGAACAACATAAGACTAATAGGCATCAATGAGAAAGAAGTCTGTATAAATGATATAAAAAGAATATGGGCAAAAGTAATAGCAGAAAACTTCCCAAATATGGGGAAACAATTTGACACTCAATATCCAAAGCAGA
>PVKN010020786.1:0-15792 GCA_004027915.1 Capromys pilorides
TTCCTCTTTCAGTAAGAATCAAGTCTCACAGCTGGATTCAGCCTTAGTTTACAGTATTGGAAACCACAGTGCTATGTTGATGATATAGGCTGAGTTTTGAGGGAGGCATGGCCTCCATAAGCATGGATTTCCTCTTGGGAAGGTGGTAGGTGCAGCTGGGCTTTGTAAAGAGATGGTGAAGGCATTTTAGGGAGGGCACCAAAGTATTAACATATGCAGAGGAGATAGCATGCATGCGTTTAGGGGAGGTAAGCCAGGATCCTTGGCTTGCTAAAATAAGGTTTGGGCTCTAAAACTTGAAGGACTTTTAGGTTGGTGTAGCTTCTGAAAGGAGCCCACTGAAAATGGATGGAGAAAGGCCTGCTAGGAAGTTAGACTGGCGAAGTGGGGAGATGTGCCTTCGTAATCTACAAGGGAGGTCAGAAGGGGCTTAGCTAGGGGGTGACAGGTAGGGAGGGCTTTTTGGTAGTACTGGGAATTGAATGCACGGCCTTCATACTGAGCTATAACCCCATTCTCCAGGTCTCAAGTCACTAAGTTGCCCAGGGATTACAGGTGTGCCTCACCACACACCACCATCATACTAGGGAATTTGAAAAGGTTGAGGGACGGAGCTGGGGAGTTGACTGAGGCATAATCACCTGCCTGGCAAGTGCAAGGACCCGAGTTTGATCGCCAGTACCCAAAAAAAGATGGAATTGGATTTTGCTGAGCATGGTGATGCACACCTGTAGTCCCATCACTTGGCAAACTGAGGTAGGAGGATCATTGTGAGTTCAAGACCACCCTGGCTACAAAGTGAGTTCAAAGTCAGCCTGAACTACATTTCAAGACCTTGTCTCAAAAAGATGGGGAAAAAAACAAAAAAGGAAAAGGATAAAGGGGGCTGGCCAGATAACTCAGCAGCGGGTTATAGTGCCTGCTTAGGCAGATGCAGGGACCAGAGTTCAATCCCCTAGGATGTGCATGGAGATGGTGATTCAGACTGGGTGTGTGTGGTGCATGCCTGTAATCCTAGCACTTAGGAGGCTGAAAATAAGAGGATCATTACAAATCATATCTGTGTAGTGAGACCCTGTAGACCTTGTACTAAATACCAAAAAAAAAAAAAAAAGGGAAAGAAAGAATTGCTTACTGGTACTCTGTGGAGCATACTGTAAACAGATGCATTTTCCTGGGTCCTGTAGTTGGGAGGAATTTTGAATACTTTGTGGGTCTAAGAAATCCTGATTTCCAGGTTCCATTGAAAAATAGGAGGGCCCGGCAGCTACAACCCCCACATCCCTTAGCTGGTAAAACTCATGAGCCAATCATTCCCCCGTTGCTGGCTTTCCCCATTCCTAAGTTCAACCCCTCTACTGCACACACAATAGTGGAGGCCTATGCAGGTGTAATTCGAGACCAATCTGGGTCATTTAGCAAGAGCCTATCCTAGAAAAAAATCTAGGTAGAGGAAGAAAAAGCAGAAACAAGGGTAGTATAGAGGTGAGGTGAAAGTGCAGTGGACTCAGAATTTAGAAAATTTACTTCAAGGATACAGAATATAATAACAACATATGATATTGAATCTATTTCCCTGGCTGGTCTCATTTTGTTTCGAGTATCTAGTAGTGAATTTCATTTCGTAACCATTTGGAGTTTGGGATTTTACCTCAGGACTCATGGGGTAAGGTTGCTGGGATGTTTCTTCCGAGTGTATCCAGCACCTCTGTGCACGTTCTGCTCTGAACTTGGTAAATCCCAGAGAAGGCCTGCCTTAGTCTGGAGACCCAGACTATCCTCTTCCTCCTCCTCTACGTTCATCTGAGAGGTTTTTTTTTTTATAGTAGTTTCTTTGTACAGCCCTCTGAACCATCAGCTTCCTGATAACTTTCTTTTTTTAATTGATTTGGTATAGGGTCTCACTAGCAGCAGTTTGGACTGATCCTCCTGTTTTCAGCCTCCCCAGCACTGGGATTACAGGTGTATGCCACCACGTTGGGTCTTGGTGGCTGGCTCAGTGCACCCAGGGGCAGGTCCAGCATGGCATGTGGTTCCGTGGATCAAACCACTATCCCTGTGCTTGCCTAATTAAGCAGGTTCTTAGTCCACTGAGCTATCTCTCAGCCCTTACCGATGGCTTTATTGCGTGTGACAGAGACTTGGGTGATTGAGGTCTCCCTGTACTCTCGTTCTTCTTTGTATCTATAGCGTAAGGGTTATGGAGAAAGATGGCACCTACTCACAGGACTTGTCAGCCACAGTTTGTGTTACCTTTGTTGCCTTCGTGAAATTATTGCCATCACTCCATTTTCCACCAGGGGGCTGAGATTGAGGAGAAATTCTCGGTCTGCTTCTCTATGTGGAGTCTGGGAGTGTGAAGTTCATCTCTGCTGGGGAAGAGCCTTGAGCTCAGCTCCTGGGCTGTGCTTGTAGGGTTCGAGAGACAAAAGGCGGGTGAGGGCAAACTGAAGAGGGGGATGTGTAAGCCACAGTGAAGCCCATCGCAGGGAGGCAGTACCAAGGGGGAGATGGGGATGTAGGTGAGTGACCCCCTGTGGCAACACTCATGTGTGAGGGACAGAGTAGTTTGTCATTAGAGCAGTGGGGAAGCTTCAAAGTGAAACCCAGGGTGCCTCCTTTAGCCCAAGGTGGGCTGCCAGTATATGGACGCAGGACTGATTGCACTTTCTCTGTTGTCACAGAAGGTTCCTGTTGTAAAAGATGAAGATGAGCCAGAGGAAGAAGATGAAGAAGAAATGGGCCATGCTGAGACCTATGCAGAGTATATGCCAATAAAATGTGTGTCCTAGGGATTTTTTTAAAAATTTATTTTATTTTTTAAGGTTTTTGCCTTAGAGATTTAAAAAAAAAAATTCTGGTTTTCTCTTGAACTTAAGTAACTGTCCCTTATACACTTACTGATGGAACATATCAGCCCTGTGTACGTAGCAGTGGAAACTTCTGTCTTATTGTGTTATTTTATTTTTTTTTAAAGTTATTGCCCTAAACATTGGGATTCTAGTTTATTTTTTTTAATGTTTACTTGTTTGTTTGTTTATTTACTTATTTATTTATTTATGGCTGGCTCAGCCTCGTCTGGGGTTGGGGCTGGCACAGCATGTGGTGGCAGGGATTGAACTGTAGTCCCTGCAGTTGCCTAAGCTTTCCTAAGCAGGTGCTTTAGAACACTGAGCCATCTCACTGGCCCCTTGTCTTCTGTTTTAAGCTCTTTTTAAAAAATATATGAGAAAGTTTTAGTGAGGATTTTTTTTCTCTGTACAAATTTAGAACGTTTATTTATTTGTTTCTTCCTTTTTTTTTTTTTTTTTTTTTTTTTTTTTTTTTTTTTTTTTTTTTTTTTTTTTTTTTTTTTTTTTTTTTTTTTTTTTTGTCTTTTTGAGACAGGGTCTCACTATGCAGTTCAGCCTGGCCTTGAGCTCACTTTTGTAGCCCAGGCTGATCTTGAACCGGCACTGATCCTCCTGTCTCAGCCTCCCAAGTGCTGAGATTACAGGATTACAGGCGTGTGCTACCATGCCCGGCCCTTTTTTTTTTCTTTTTAATGCAGGACTGGGGTTCAAACTCATGACCTTGCACTTGCTGGGCAGGCACTTGTGCCACGGAGCTATCTCCCTAGCCCCTCAAATTTAGAACATTTAGATTGAAGTCTTGGAAGCAAAGACCAAAAAGAATTGATTTTTGTTTCATTTTGTTTATAAATGGTGGTAATAAAATTAAACAAATTGTAGTTATAAAAATGTACACTTTAGTCTGGGTGTGGTGGTGTACACCTGAAATCTGAGCACTGGGGAGGCTGAGGCAGGAGGTTCACTGTGTGTTCAAGACTAGCCTGGGGTACAAAGTAAATTCAAAGCCAGCCTGAACTGCATGGTAAGACCCTGTCTCAAAAAAGACTCCTGCCCCAAAATATGTACTTTAAACCTGACATAGTGACACATGTTTATGATCCTAGCACTCAAGAGGCTATGGCAGGAGGATCCCTGTGATTTGAAGGCCAGTTTGAGCTACATAGTGAGTTTTAATGCCATCCGGCCCTGCCTCCCCCAATACAAGTTTTAGACCTGGAATGCGGGCGTAGGGTTCATGACTAATCCTAGCACTCAGGAGGCTGAGACAGGATGATCCTTGTGAGTTGGAGATCAGTGTAGGCTACAAAGTGAGCTCAGTGCCAGCCTCAACTGCATAGCAAGGTCCTGTCTCAAAGAGACAAAAACAAAAAGAACAAGGGCATATATTTGTAGTTCTAGTTATTATGGAGGTAGGGACAGGAGGATTGGAAGTTTCAGATCAGCCTGGGCAAGACCCTAAGGTAAAGCTCTCCCAAAACGAAAATTTAAAGAGGCTGAGGATGTAGCTTCGCTCCCTAAGTTGAAGCTCTGTTACTCCAAAAAAAAAGTTTCAGATTGTATTATCTGAAGTTTTTTTTCCCCCCTTGTAATTTTTTATTAGGAGTAAAAGGTTGAGTTTGTCTGTGACCCTTTAAGCCAGAGAGATCAGGGCACAGGGTCTGGATGTATTGACCATTTTAGCAAATAAAGTTTTATTGGAATATAAGCATGCTCACTGGTTTAATCATTGTCCACGATTGCCTTTATACTGTAATAATAGTGTTTAGCGGTTATGAAATAAGTCTGCATGGC
Organism: Capromys pilorides; assembly: GCA_004027915.1. Classification (NCBI taxonomy): domain Eukaryota; kingdom Metazoa; phylum Chordata; class Mammalia; order Rodentia; family Capromyidae; genus Capromys; species Capromys pilorides. The sequence goes on from PVKN010020786.1 coordinate 4,644, forward strand.
CTACAAAGCTGAAAACTTACTGCTTGACTTTTTATAGAAAGAGTTTGCCAGCCATTATTTAATTGTACATGTTGGGGAGTTTAGTTGCAGTTTAATATCACTGGTTTTCTTTCAAAGTGAAATTACATCGTGAACTTCTGTGAAATGAACTACTCATTTGAATAAAAACTATAGTCTTGGACAGTGGATTATGTTCGTTTCTGGAAAACCTCATGTATGAACTTAGTATTTTTATGTATTTTTGGTTTGAAATGAGGTGTATTTGTTTTCCAGGTAGGGCTCCAATTTGTAGGCTCTTGTGATCCTCCCAAAGTACTCAGCTAGTTCTGTGATTTTAAACGAGATCTTTTTATCAGCAAGTCTTTGTATAAGCTGCATGTAGTTGTTAATCATTTTAGTCAAATCTAAGGAGTACTTTACAGTCATAAAGGTTTTCTTGTGGTGCTGGGATTGGAACCCAAAGTTTGTGAATGAAAGGCAAGTGTTCTCTTACAGATTTCTACCCTCAGGGCCACATAACTTTATGGAGGCTCCGAGCGAATAGTTCCTGAGATATTTTCTGTGTCATAGAAATCTTCAGTATCTTATAATTGAGTTGGAAATGTGAGTAGAATAAAATAAGTGAATAAAATAAATATTTTAAAATTTTTCATTTAGTAAAAATTGGCCTGCGTCATCCAGATGCTGTAGTGGAAACTAGCTCTTTATCCAGTGTCACGCCTCCTGATGTTTGGTACAAAACATCCATCTCTGAAGAAACCATTGATAGTGGTTGGTTATCAGCATTACAGCTTGAGGCAGTTACATATGCAGCCCAGGTAAGCAGTGTGCAATAATAATTATGTATGGTAGTCATTGGTTTATGTTGATGCATACAATGTAGTTTTAATTCAAAGGAAACATTTCACATGCGCGCGCGTGTCTTTTTTTTGAGACAGGGTTTCAGTATGAAGTTCAGGCTGGCCTTGAGCTCACTTTTGTAGCCTAGGCTGGCCTTGAACTCACACCAATCCTCCTGCCTCAGCCTCCTAAGTTCTGGAATTACAGGTGTGCCCCACTACACCCAACTAAAGGAAATGTTCTTACATAGAAAACTTCATAAATATGGTTTAATTTGAAAGTACTGACTACTCATACAATACCTAAATTATGAAAGTCTGTGTATCCATCAACAGCTAATTAGATAAAGTCCAGTATAATATAGGAGGGCATACTAGTCAGCCATGAAGAAGAATATACTTGAGTCATTTGTAGGAAAATGGATGGATTTTCTTTTATATTTTATTTTTTTTTTGAGATAGGGTCTCATTATGCAGTTCAGTCTGGCCTTGAGCTCACTTTTGTAGCCCAGGCTGGTCTCGAACTCACACCAATCCTCCTGCCTCAGCCTCCCAAGTGCTGGGATTACAGGTGTGTGGCACCACGCCTGGCCAAATAGATGGATCTTGAAACTTGTAATGCTAAGTAAATAAATGAGACATAAGAGAGGTTAAATATTGCATAGTTTCTCTTACATGAGAAGCCAAAATGTGAGTAAAGTAATCAAAGATGATAGAGAACAGAATTTAAAACGTGTATATTTATTAATCTAACAATTTCATAATTAGGAGTCTATTCTTTAGATAGAATATACACGTAGGGACCCCTCCTTCCCCAAGCTAGAACAATTTGACTACCTGCAGTGCTGGGTATGATTGAAAAATTGGCATTACTAAGCTGTGTGGCGTATTTATTGTAGAGAATTTTAAAAAGATAGAAGCTAGTATTAACACCAGTTTTCTCGCACTGGATTTTGATCATCCTCCATTTCTGTAAAATAAGTGGCCCAAATAAACTATTATCTCCCATAGTTAACGATGGCATTAGTATTTGATTAACATTGAAAAGAGGATGGAAAACTTCTTACCAGTTCGTGATTCTTCAGATTTGTAGCAGGAGGATTGCTATGAATTCAAGGCTGGCCTGGGCTACATTGTGAGTTCAAGATGAGCCTGAACTACATTGTGAGACCCTGTCTCAAAAAGATGAAAATTTCTTGGTGCAAGGGAGGTTAGCAGGAAAGATCATACAGTAAATCTATAGAAATTATTCACATTAAAGATGAGAACATAAGGCATTTATGTAACAAAAGCCCAGGTACATGCCTGAAATTATGTATGAAAGCTTAATCAAGGGGCCGGAGAGATGGTTCAGTGGTCTAAAGCGCCTGCTTAGGAGGGCTCAGGCAACTGCGGGGACTGCAGTTCGATCCCCAGCACCACATGCTGCGCCAGTGCCACCACCAGGGCAGGCTGAGCCAGCCACAAAATGAATAAAGAAACAGACAAACACAACAAGCAAACAAACAAATAAATAAATAAATAAAATAAAATAAAAAGAAAGATTAATCAAAATCATGAAGGATTAGTTACTAGTCAAGTTTCTCTTTTTCAGCAACATGAAACATTCCTACCTAATGGCGATCGTGCTGGCTTCTTAATAGGTGATGGTGCTGGTGTAGGGAAAGGCAGGACAATAGCAGGAATCATCTATGAAAACTATTTGTTGAGTAGAAAGAGAGCATTGTGGTAAGTGTTGGGAACTGGCTGTGGAAAGCTTTTTTGTGAATAATTTGGCATGTGGAAATGGGTTTAATGGAGTAGATTTCTTTTTTTTTTTTTTTTAAAGTGTTAAGACTTGGAGCCATTCCTGAATTCTACTAGAGTAATATGATTTGGAGTTAGTTTGTTCTTTGTTTTTTATGACAGGTTCAGTGTTTCAAATGACTTAAAGTATGATGCTGAAAGAGATTTGAGGGATATTGGAGCAAAAAACATTTTGGTTCACTCATTAAATAAGGTATGAAAACTTCCTGTTTACTTGTTTATTCAGTAAATATTAAATTCACTTTTGAGGTAGGAATAATAGTTTGTACTTTGTAGGATTGTTATGAGTATTAACTGTGTTATTCCAGGGACTGGGGAGATAGCTCCGTGGCACAAGTACCTTCCTGGCAAGTGCAAGGTCTTGAGTTTGAACCTTGGTCCTGCAAAAAAAAAAAAAATTGTGTTATTCCAGGGCTGGCCAAATAGCTCAGTGGATTAAAGTGCCTGCAGGCAGGCACAGGGGCCAGGGATTTAATCCCTAGGCCTGCTGTGCTGACCCTGCCCCCAGGGCACACTGAGATAGCAACTAAGACTGGGTGTGGTGGCGCCTATCGTAATCCCACTTCTAGAGGCTGTAAATAGGCAGGTCACTGAGTCTGATCTGGTAGTGAGACCCTAAACACTCTGTAGACTCTTCCCTGAAAAAAAAAAAAAAAAAAAAAAAAAGTTATTCTAAAGAATGTCAAGCACAGCCACTGGTATTGGTACACATATTACTGTGTGCCAAGTTCCATGCCAGGCAGTGATTGTGTAGTAGCAAGCACAGTAGGCGTTGTTCCGTTGCCATGGACTTTGCTCTTAGTCTTTAGTTATTCAAGTACTCTTATTTTTTGAACTGGAAATTGGAACTCAGGACTTTGCTCTTGCCAGATAGGTGCAGTGCTACTGAGCTACATTCCTGGCCCTCTCAAGTTTTTTCTTTTTTGGGACTGGGGTTCAAACTCATGACCTTGCTCTTGCCAGGCAGGCACTTGCGCCACAGAGCTATCTCTCCAGCCCCCTGAAGTATTTTATGTGGTGCCGTGTTGGGGAGGCTGGACACCAAATCCTGTGTAGCACATCAGGACCTTGTGGCTTAGAGATTGGTTTCAGTATTCATCTGACTCATGGCCTTCAGTGCATGTACCTGTGTTCATGCAAAACAGTTTGTAACAAAAAAGGGGTGTTGGTGCCTAAAACAGGCCAATATGATTAGACACTTTGTGTTCACTTAGGAAGTCTTTATTGGCACACTGTTGGTTATAAAAGTAAAGCAAACACAGTTCTTATAAATGCCTTCCTACTAGCCCTGGAAGAAAAGTAAATGCAAATCTACTTTTCATGTGTGTCCTGAGTTCATTGTCCTCCTTAGTGGATTGATAGTCGAAAATCGTTTTTCATGATCAGGTATGAACAGCTTAAAAGTGGGATCATGCAGGAAAGCCCTGTAAATACTTGTTTCTGAGCAGTATAATCAAAAGGGGATACATTAACCAGTACTCTTTCAGAATTTGAGTGGCTAGTCAGTATTTGTGGGGTCAATACTGTGATTTCTTCCTAAAGGAGAATTTGGTTTTTATTTTACTATTTTGGTGATGGAGGTTTAAAAATAAAATCCTTATGCCATAATTTGTGTGTGTGTTTGTGCTGTGTACGCATGTGTCCATTTGTATCTATGTACAAGAAGTTTTGTGGTAGATCTTGGGAAGCGTCTTCACTTCTTTTAGTTTGTCACCAACCTGCCCAGTTAAGTGGTCCTGATCTAGAACTTTGGGTCAGATTAAATGTTTCCAAGACTAACCAAACTCCTTTCTATTTTTAGTTCAAATATGGAAAAATTTCATCCAAGCATAATGGAAGTGTGAAAAAAGGTGTTATTTTTGCTACATATTCCTCCCTTATTGGTGAAAGCCAGTCTGGTGGTAAATATAAAACTAGGTTAAAACAACTTCTGCATTGGTGCGGTGATGACTTCGATGGAGTGGTATCCTTTATGACAACTATTATTTAATGGCATGAATGTGTAAAAGTACAGACATTTGGCGAAAGAGAATCCTAGGATTAGATGAACAGATTGCTGGGATGAGAGCTTTAGTGATTAGGTTCCCAGGGGGTGGAAGGTCGATTCAGCTCCTGTCAGGGATCTGGTTTAGGCAAAGGTGAGTAGGTGAGATGAGTGCTCAAGGTGGATGTTCACGGTGAATGACAGGGCACCCGAGAAACCAAGTGAAAGGAACATTGTTGATTTTGTGATTTATTTTATTTATTTATTTGTTTGCTTGTTGTGTTTGTTTGTTTCTTTATTTATTCATTTTGTGGCTGGCTCAGCCTGCCCTGGTGGTGGCGCTGGCGCAGCATGTGGTGCCAGGGATCGAACTGCAGTCCCCGCAGTTGCCTGAGCCCTCCTAAGCAGGCGCTTTAGACCACTGAACCATCTCGCCGGCCCGATTTTGTGATTTTGAAATGCATCACTCACAGTCTATCGCATATCATCCTGTGTGTAACGAAACATGTTGTGAAATGCTAGTTAAGTTGGCTCCCAGTCACAGCTTCCACTGAGTATGATCTTTTTCCAGCATAATCTGTAGTGGGCAGTTTTGTTGTTTCTTTTTTATAATTTGAGCACAAGGTATACAAGTTCTCACTATGTAGATCGGACTCAGTGATCTTCCTGTTTTCAGCCCCCCAACCTCTGGGATTACAAACTCGCTCCACCATGCCCAGCCCCAGTGGGTGGGGCCGGCACGGCACTCCAGGGATTGAACCCCGGCTGCTGTGCTTTGTGCTCTGCTGGAACAGGCACAGACTAAAGTCTGTTGAGCTATCTGGCCAGCTGTGTGATAGACAGTTTTGCTGCAGGGAATCTTTTCCTGCATTCTAGTTAGAAATTAGATGCCTGGCTAAAATAAATATGGTACCTGAGAAGCTGGGTGAGTGAGTTGCTATGTAGGAAAGGCACCTGGAAGGCTTTCTTTGTGTGTATAAATAAAAAGCCCTCTGAAGCTTCAGAGAACTAAAAGTTAACTCTTCCTAATAGTAGACATTTACTACTAATGTATATTCCTAAACACGTTCCTAACAGATAGTGTTTGATGAATGTCATAAAGCAAAAAACTTATGTCCTGTTGGTTCTTCAAAACCCACCAAGACTGGCTTAGCAGTTTTGGAGCTTCAAAACAAATTGCCAAAAGCCAGAGTTGTTTATGCAAGTGCCACTGGTGAGTATTATTTAACTTAGAAAATGGGTGTAAGTTCCTTCGGCAGCTATAATATATTTGGGGAATTTCCAGGTGCTTCGGAACCACGCAACATGGCCTATATGAACCGCCTTGGAATCTGGGGTGAGGGAACGCCGTTTAGAGAATTCAGTGATTTCATTCAAGCAGTGGAGCGCAGGTAACGCAGCCTGTGGTGCGCATCATGTTCATTAGCAGAAATATAAACCCTTCACTGAATTAAAGCCCCAGTTTACTTCCTTTTGGTGGGGGGTTACTGGGAATCAAACTCAAGATCGCACACTTGCCAAGCAAACTCTGCACCACTAAGCTAGGTCCTGGCCCGTCCACTTTTTTTTTTTTTTGGTGGTACTGGCTATTGAACTCAGGACCACCCTGCACTTGTCAGGCAAGCACTTATTAGTCACAAGTATTTTTTCCCCCCTTCTTAATAGTTACTGTGTGTTTTAATTTTCTTCAGAGGTGTTGGTGCCATGGAAATAGTTGCTATGGATATGAAGCTTAGAGGAATGTACATAGCGCGGCAGCTGAGTTTTACTGGAGTGACCTTCAAAATTGAGGAAGTTCTCCTATCTCAGAACTATGTTAAAATGTATAACAAAGCAGTCAAGCTGGTGAGAAGTATTTAATGTTTAGTGTTTTTTGTTTGGTTGGTTGGTTGGTTGGGTTTTTTGTGTGTGTGTGAGACCAGCGTTCAAACTCTTGACCTTGGACTTTCCAGGCAGACACTTGTGCCACGGAACTATCTCCCCGGCCCCCCAATACTAAGTGTTTTCAGTATACTGATAATGTTTGTTCATTTTGTCCATTGTAATGTCTTAGCTTATAAGAATATATATCTCTATGAAATGACTGGGAAATTACCACATGATAGGTCATTAACCAATATCTTTATTTTCCAAGAGCATGTCTACAATCCCAGCACTTGGGAGTTTGAGGTAGGAGGATCAGTGCAAGTTTGAAACCAGCCTGGGTTACAGAAGTGAGCTCAAGGCCAGCCTGAACCGCATAGGGAGACCCTGTCCTAATAAAAAAGACCAGAACAACCCCCAGTATCTTTTCTAAAATTCACAGTTTTCACTTGGTTAAAATGTTCTATAAAAAGATATTTACTTGAATGATGTAGTTCTCAAAAAAACATTGTACATAACTGTTATTTTCTAAGAAACACACATACACCCCCCATACTGGGGATTGAACTCAGAACTTTGCGCTTGTCAGGCAAGCACTTATTCTACTGAGCTATTTGCCCGGCTCTAAAATACCTTAGGTAGTAAAACAAAAAGAGCTCTGAACATTGTATAAATAATTGTTTGGAACTCTGTAACTTACTGAGTATTTGTTTTATTTATCTTTTTGACACAAGATTTCCTTACACAGTTCAAGCTAGCAGTTCACTTTATAGCCCAGGCTGGGCTTGAACTTATAACAATCCTCCTGCCTCAGTCTTCTTAGTGGTATGCATCACCATGCTTGACCTGAATATTATTTTTATTGAAGAGCATTTTTAAATAACTTTATTCAGAGATGAAACATGTAAACTGTGACTTTGCCTCTAGTGGGTCATCGCCAGAGAGCGGTTTCAGCAGGCCGCGGATCTGATTGATGCTGAGCAGCGGATGAAGAAGTCCATGTGGGGTCAGTTCTGGTCTGCACACCAGAGGTTTTTCAAATACTTGTGCATAGCATCCAAAGTTAAGAGAGTTGTGCAGCTCGCCCGGGAGGAAATCAAGAATGGAAAAGTAAGTTGCAGAACTCATGCAGAGATTTGATTCTTTTCGGTTGTGTTATTTTTGTGGATGTGAGGTTCTACTCTTAAGAAATTATGTCTTTCTAAAAGTTAGATACATAAAGGTTAATGCAGTAAAATTTAAAAATATGCTTTTAAAATGTATAAACTGTTTAGACAGTTCAGATAGTTCAAAGTATGACAAAATAAATACTACTCTAATTTGGACATTACCACTGATACTATGGGTCTGTTGATACTTATTGCTTGAAGCCAGCTTTCCTCCCTCTCTCCCTTCTGACACTGAACCCAGGGGGACTCTACTGCATTCCATAGCTCTTTTACGACTGGAGATTGAACCCAAGGCTTTTGTGCTTCTTTCTCAGCCTTTTTTTTTTTTTTTTTGGTACAGGGTTTCACTACACAGCTCTGACTCATAGTGATCCTCCTGTTTCCTGCCTCCCAATGCTGGGATTACAGGCATGCGCCACCTCGCCCTGACTCCATCCCTGGCTCAGTGCACTCGAGGGCAGGGCAGGTGGGGCGAGGAACCAAACCCTGACTCCTGCGCTTCCCTAAGCAAGTGTTTAGTCTGCCAAGCTATACCACTGGCCCTCCCAGCCCTTATTTTTGCTTGTTTTAATTAATTTATTTCAGACAGGGTCTTATTGTGCAGTTCAGACTGGCCTTGAATTCACTGTGTAGCCAAGGCTGGCCTTAGCTTGGCCTCTGGAGTACTAGGATCACAGGCATGTGCCGGGATGATTGCTGCGAGTTTAAGGTCAGCCTGGGCTGCAAAGTGAGCTCAAGGCTAGCCTGAACTGCATAGTGAAACCTATTTCAAAAAGACAAAAAAAAAAAAAAAAAGTTTAAAAAATTTTGACTAAAAAGCGTATTTGTATTGGGCCGGCGAGATGGTTCAGTGGTCTAAAGCGCCTGCTTAGGAAAGCTCAGGCAACTGCAGGGACTGCGGTTCGATCCCCGGCACCATATGCTGCGCCAGCCCCCACCACCAGGGCAGGCTGAGCCAGCCACAAAATAAATAAAATAAAGAAACAAACAAACACAACAAGCAAATAAATAAATAAATAAAACATTTTAAAAAAAAAAAAAAAAAAAAAGCATATTTGTATTTATAACTGCCTTACTTTTTTTCCCAGTGTGTTGTAATTGGTCTGCAGTCTACAGGAGAAGCTAGAACATTAGAAGCCTTGGAAGAGGGTGGAGGAGAATTGAATGATTTTGTTTCAACTGCCAAGTAATGTTTTTATGTTACTTTTGAGTTTCTTAGATTAAGTTCAGATGTTGGCATTTCTTGACAGTTTTGGTCACCTATTATGATCCTTGAAAGTTTTCCTTATTTGAATTTTTTTTGTCATTCTGTGTCTTTCTTATATTGGTATGTCTATTAGAGAACAGTAACATAGCTGAGTATAGAGGTGTACACCTGTAATCCTAGCCCTCAGGGAAATCTTTGTAATCTCAAAACAAAACAGTAGCACAGAAATGTCATTATCCTGAAATGTTACATATTTTATCTGTTTATTATGGTATTAACAGAAATACTTTTTGTTTAAACATCTTAGAAATCTGGCAGTGTGGTTTAGTTTGAGATTGTTTTGTGTTAAAAATGTTATTTCTGACAGTGAAATTAGTAACCTAGTTCCTGATATTATGGTTCTCTTCCTTTTCAGAATACTCTTTTTTTTTTTTTTTTTTTTTAATGGTATCAGGCATTGAACTAGGTACCTTGTGCTTTCCAGGCAGGTTCTTATGCCACTAACCTGTCTCATGACCCCTAAGGATACCTTTAATTGTTGCTTTGAAGTCAGATATAATTGAAAATTATTTTAGTTTTGTTTTGGTTTCTTAAGACAAGGTCTCACTGTGGTAGCCCAGGCTGGCCTATTCAAGGTAATCTCCTTGAGCCAGCCTCTCAGGTGCTGGGATTACAGGTGTGCACCCCCAGACCCAGTGAAGATAGGGAGTTTGAGGCCAGCGTAACCTATAGCACGACCTTGTGTCCAAAAGCAAAACAAGCAAAAAAACCAACTACAGTTTCACTAGTTTCCTTTGAAGGAAATGGGGGGGGGGGGGGGGGCTTATTTTGTTTATTAAATAAGACAGGGTAGTCTTGGCTGTTGCCCATGCTCAGTGGCTGCCTCAAGTGATCCTCTTGTCTCAGCCTCCCACGTACTGCAGATGTATTCTACTGTCCCTCGCTTTCTGTTTTTAAAATATTTTTGTGACAAGGTCTCATTATACAGTTGAGGCTAGCTTTGAACTCACTATGTGCCCCAGGCGGGCCTTGAACTTGTGCTCCTCCTACCTCAGCTTCCTGAATGCTGCGAGTATAAGTGTGCACCACCATTGTCACCCTGTATTATGTTTTAGCATAGCTAATTAAAAATGTAAAAAAAATTTCAAAAATGTAAAAAATTCCATTTGTGGCTTGGCTTACATTTTTTTTTTTTTTTTAGTTTGGATAGTTTGCCTTGAAAATTAAAATGCATTTTAGGGAGTTATCAGTACTTTCCAAGATTCAACAAGTATGTGTATTTTTAAAGGGATATATTTAATAAATTCATAGACCATTGTTAGTGATTTTTGTGAGGTGAAGCAGTAATTCTCACTGTCCCCTCTTCTACAGAGGAGTGTTGCAGTCACTCATTGAAAAACACTTCCCTGCTCCAGACAGGAAAAAACTGTACAGTTTGCTGGGAATTGGTCTAACAGCTCCAAGTAACAGCAGTTCACCCAGAGATAGCCCTTGCAAAGAAAACAAAATGAAGAAACGGAAAGGTGAGTATACAACCTTGCTGTTGGGAACAATGTTTTTTTGTTTGTTTGTTTTGTTTTGTTTTTAACATTTTAGCTTTGTTTCATCTTTTTTTTTTTTAAATGTTTTTGGTTGTTACAGGGTCTCACTGTGCAGCTCAGACTTAGTGATTCTTCTGTTTTCAGCCTCCCCAATGCTAGGATTATAGACAGTGTGTGCCACCATGCCCTGCCGGGATTCTGACTACCCGGCCCCAGACTCTGGCTGGCTTAGCCCCTCCTAGGGGCAGATGTGGTGCCAGGGATCAAACTGAGGTCCCTGAGCTTGCCTAAGCAGATGCCTTAGTCTGCTGAGCTATGTCACTGACACATTTCATCCCTTTTGGATACACGTGTCTTAGTTACTTTTTACTCGTTGCTGGGACAAATACCTGACACTCAAAATGAAGGAAGGAAAGGTTTATTTAGCTCACAGTTGCTGGAGGTTTCAGTCCATATTCGGCTGGCCCAAGGCTGAGTGGAACAGGGCAGACGGCATTCAGCATGGCGATAGAACAACCAACTCACAGGAGCAGAGAGCAATAGCCCTTTAAAAAGTCTCTTTGTGCTCAGTCACTCTGACATGGGCCCATTGTGCCCTAGGGTGGAACCAATCATACCCCAGGATGGGCCCCTGATCCTGCTCTAGGGAGGAGCCAATCATATCCTAGGCAGGCCCAGATCATGCTCCAGGGAGGAACCAATTGTAACACATAATCCTAGTGGATCATGACTCATGTCTC
>PVKN010020787.1:0-15800 GCA_004027915.1 Capromys pilorides
CTTCTTCCTGGGCCACCCTAGGAACTGTACTTGTTAGTCTGGGTCACCTAATAGGTAAAAGAGATTCTGAATCACTAGAGTTTCCATTTGCATTTTTGATTATTGCTAAGGGTGAACCTTTTTCCCCATTCCTATTTCTTCTTTAGGGAACTTCTAGATTATGTACTTGTAGATTGATCTACAGGATGCCTAATTTTTTCTTATTGATTTGTAAGTTCTTTATGTAGTGCAACATATATGTCACTAGTATTTTTGCATAGTTTATCATTTGCCTCAACTGTGTTCATAGTAATTGTATCTATAGTAATTAAAATATATATTTATATCTATAAAACAATCAGTATTTTCCTTTATGGCTTATTCTTCTAGGACATATTTAGAATTTTCTTCCTCACCCCAAATCATGAGATATTTCACTACAGATAGCAAGGCTCTAATGCCTATATATGCACACACATTTATAAAAAATATATACATATATATGTATATATACACACACTTTTGATTTTAATATTATAGCTTACTTACATATTCCCAAAATACATAAAGTACAAAAGTAACTAACTACATTCCCCTGAGATAACCATTGTTAAGACTTTGGTAAAAAATGTGTAGAATATATATATATATATATATATATATATATATATATATACACATATATTCACCCATCACTTAATAGCAGAGATTTATTCTGAGAAATCTGCCAGTGGGTGGCTTGTCACCGTGTGAGCATCATACAGTAGTGTGCTTACACAAATTAAGATGGCTGTGACATCTTGGGTGACCTCTCACAATCCCACTGCCACAGTACACAATCTCTCAAAGACCAAATCCCTATCATCATGTGGTGTATGACTATATACACATATACAGAGTTGTATGGACTACTTTATTCTTTACTAAAAATATATCTTTTTGTGTGTATTTTTAGTACAGGTCTATAGGGTCTCACTACACAGCTTGGACTCGTAGTGATCCCCCTGTTTTCAGTCTTCTGAGAGCCACCACACCCACTCTAACCTTTCCCATTGAGTATACAGAGTGCTGCTCTGTTTCTTTGTAACTGCAGCACTATAAGTGAGCACACAGACGGTGGCACATCTTATTAATTTCTCCTTTACAGGAAGAATGTTTAGAACATTGTCTTGCACTAGAGATGAATAGAAATCTAATGTCCTGTTTTTCTAGGCAGCAGTTCATACTCACTTTTAAAAGCGCCTCTTCATAGTGGGACCTGGGTCCTTGAAACAGAAGCAAGGTGTAGTGCCACGCAACCCGGTCAAACAGCTTATTCTGAATCTCCTTGTTCGGCTGCCAGGAACAGAAGGAATTACTTCAAAGCACTGCTTTCATTTCTAGAGGTCTTATTGTTGAGCTGCTCAGCCTCACATGCTTTATGAACTAGCTCCTCCTCTACAGGTGAAGTCTTGTTGAAGGAAGGACCCGAACCCCGCACCAGGAGGTCCTGAGTTCTACCCTCAGCTCTGCCCTTGATCAGCCACCTAAAATGGACCAGTTCCTAAGGGACATTGGGCAGTGGCTAGAGCATAGGGTGAAACTTGAGTAGGGAACAGGGAGGTGACAAGTGAGTGGGCAGGGGTGACCCCTAAGATAGGGGAGGCCCTTGTTGGGCTGGAAGCTTAAGAGGCTATGTGTGAGGTTTGGGAGCTCGGAGCCAGTCTTGGCTACATACTGAGCCTGCGTTTCCAAAAGAAAAACTGAAGACTGAAATGTGTTCTGTGGAAAATAAGTGAAGCAAGGGAGAAAGATCAATTGGATTTACATTCACCTGGTATTGTTCATGAAATAGCCACCAAAAGCTATCCAGCCATATTGTTCTGACTGAAGGAGAAGTGAGAAACTTTTCCAGTTCTGGATCTGAACACAAAGACTTGGGAAAAAATTTCACATTATTATTGTTGATTTTCTTTTATTTATTCAGGGCTATCGTGAGATTCATACTCATCTTCACACAGAACCTGTCTGCCCTCCTGTGGCCTGCACCCTGTTACTGCCAAGTGCCCCATCTTCCTGAGAGTCACCTTTGGAGACCATGTATTTCAGGGTCATTGTTAAGAAAGCCACGACACCCCATAGGGAGTGTCCACAGTAGCTTGGCCCCAAGTCAGGTGCGTGCCTGCTACAGCCCTTTTATAAGTGCATGATACCTTCACAGAGTAGGGGGATGAGATTTTCAGAGGACAGTTGAGAACCAAAGAGCTCACAGCATTACCTAAAATGACACAGCCAGGAGCGCAGGGCTGAAGCTGTAGCTCTAGACAGCTGTTCCTTACCAGCTTCCTGGTCTCTCACCTCCTGCATTTGTTCAGTCAACATCTACCAGGCAGCCTACAAATACAAGTGAGTGTGCTGACCTGGGTATAGTTCGAACACCAATAACCGCAGCATTCAAGAGGCTGAGGCAACAGCAACCATTGAAGAACAGTAGCCATGGCCCTACGCTATCCCACGGCTATGGGCCTCAAACAAGGGCCACAAGGTGATTAAGAATGTGAGCAAACTGAGGCACAGCCGGCATCATGGACCCCTCACCAAACACACCAAGTTTGTGTAGGACGTGATCTGGGAGGTGTGCGGCTTCGCCCCTATGAGTGGCGTTCCATGGAGCTGCTCAAGGTCTCCAAGGACAAACGTGCCATGAAATTCATCAAGAAAAGGGTGGGGATGCACATCTGTGCTGAGAGGACACATGAGGAGCTCAGCAACGTGCTGGCTAACATGAGGAAGGCAGCTGCCAAGAAAGACTGAGCCCCTCTGGAATAAAGATTTGCAGGAAGAAAAAAAAAAAAAAGAGGCTGAGGCAGGAGGATGGCCAGCTGGGGCTACATAGTGAGTTCATGGCCAGTCTGGATTACCTAGAGAGACTGTCTCAAAAGACCAAAAACAGCCAGGTATGGTAGTATATACCTATAATCCCAGTCCTTATTCAGGAGGCTGAGACAGGAAGATCATTTTAAGTTCCAGACCAGCCTGGGATACAAAGTGAGCTCAAGGTCAACCTCAATTGTACAGTGAGACACCCCACACTTCCCCAAAAAAGACCAAAACCAAAACAACAACAGAATGTCTGCTCTGTTAGATTTGGCTGAGTCAGACATAAGCCCAATGAATTCCAAGGTTAGATCAATTATCTGTGAGTGAAGAGTGACCAAAAACTTAGCCTTGGCAGCTGAGCCCAAAGCTGTCACTGTCACGAAGTGACATGAAACATTTACCAAAGACTTTATTTCTCATCCACTCAGATGGGGACGGCTTCAGCCCCAGCTGGAAGCAGGCAGAAGCCAGGAAGGACAGAGAGAATACGAAGAAGAAAGAGAGAGGGCAGCTGATGGTGGGACAAAGAAGCAGTGAGGACAGGAAGGAAAGACAGCCTGAGATGTCTACTCTCAGGCCTGGTGGGGTCACTGTTAAAGAGCTAAGGGGACAGTGACCAGAGCCACTTTGGGGATATGAGAGTCACATGATCATAAAATGTGAAGAAGAGGCACAAGGTACAGCTGCCAAGGCCATTTCTGAGGTGTCCTCCACTGTCTGGACCTCCTGACAGTCACCTCCCATCTCCCGTGTCTGTTTCGTGTGCATATGCAGGGCCCTGCAGTGACATTCTGCCTTCCACAGTCCCCAGTGTGTGCAAGGGAAGAGCCCTCACCATGGTGCACAGGAAAAGAAATTCTCACTCAGATATAACTCAGAAAAAGACAAAGCCAAGCTGACTGCTTGGCCACAGAGCATGGCCACAGCATCTATGCAGCAGGGCCTGTGCAGATGCTAAGGGGGCACTTGATCACAACACCCCAGGGACCACGCCCCCAGAGAAGCCATTAATTAATTAATTAATTAATTAAGGCTCAGGCTGCCTTAAGGGCAAGTTGGGTAAGGCTTGTGGAGCTGGGGATCGAACCTGAGTCCCCTACACCTGACTGTGTTTGCCTAAGCAGGTGCTTAAACAGCTGAGCTAAGCCACAGGCCCTCAAAGTTGAGAAGGATTTTTCTTTGGCTGGCTCAGGCTGCCTTCAGGGTATGGCATGTGGAGATGGGAATCGAAACGTGGGCCCTGCACTGCACTGATTTTGTCCATGCAAGGGCTTAAACAATTGAGCTATCTGGCAAACCCCGAGAAGCCATTTAGATGTGGGGTGAACTTGTGCTGGGATTCCCAGCTTAGCTCTGTCCCCCAGAGCGCATGGCCCCAGGCGAGCTGCTCAGGTTGGGTGAGCGCCAGCTCTCTGTCCTTACCTTGCCACTCAGTGGGTTTTTCTCAGCCCGGACCACGTTCCCCACCATGTCACAGAAACGCACCCCGTTGGGGAGCTCGTTGGGGCTCATGTTGTTAAATTCAGGGGGCTGGTACAGCTCAGCCAGCAGATTTTTATCTGCAGTTTTCTGAAGCGAAAAGAAGAAGAATGCAAAAATGGGTTCCATCATTTTGACGGGTTTGGATGATAGGATTTCTTCCCTTTTTGATTATGAAGGCAGCATTATATTGTAACAGACCCTGAGAAAATGAAGAGCCTGCATGGTTCCAGTATTGCTTATGAGCTACCGACTCACATTGTTTCTATTTTCCTTTAAAGGCTTTGAGCAAAGGTATCCAAATATGTAAATTTGTTTTCTTTTTTTTTTTTTCCGAGATAGAGGCTATGTAGTAGCTGGCCTTGAACTCACTGTGTAGCCTAGGATGGCCTGAAACTCATAGTGATCCTCCGGCCCCAGTCTCCCAAGTGTTGGGATTCCAAGCATGTACCACCATGCCTGGCATATATATGTAACTTTAATCATTACATACTTGCATGTGTGTGTGGATACATCCTGCCTCATCTTCTTTAGGCTTTAAGTCCAGCTGTACTGTCTTCAAAAGTATCATTTAAAATACAACTTCATTGCTGATTATATCTAATAAATATTAGTCATGAACAACTTGGAGTATACTGTCTTCATGATTTTCTCAAAATGGTAACATTGAAATAAAGGATATGACCATATAATACTTCATATATAACATTAAATTAGTTTTTAGGACAAAACTAAAATGTGATATTTATCAAAAAATGTAAAAACCCAAGGGCTGGCCAGATAGTTCAGTGACTGAAGCATCTGCTTAGGCAGGCACAGGGACCGGGGCTTGATCCCAGCATGCAGTGCTGGCCCCACCACTGGGGCATGCTGAGATGACTGACTGACCCTGGGCATGGTGGTGCGTGCCTGTAATCCCAGCACTTGGGAGGCTGAAAACAGAAAGATCACTATGAATCTGATCTGTGTGGTGAGACCTTATAGACCCTGTATTAAATACATAAAATAATAATAATTTTTAAAATGTAAAAATTCACCCGGGTGTGGTAGCGCATGCCTGTAATCCCAGCACTTGGGAGGCTGAGGCACGAGGATTGGTGTGCATTCAAGACCAGCCTGGGCTACAAAAGTGAGCTCAAGGCCTGCCTGAATCACACAGCAAGACCCTGTTTCAAAAAAACAAAAGTAAAAATCCAGTCTCAAATATTAGGAATGTATTACTAACGTGTTTTGAAACTGTCACATTGTTATTTCTTATTAAAAGCAATAAAATGAATAAATAAAAAATGTAAAAATCCAGGAAAGTAAGAAGGAATTCATTGCCATCTCCCCATCGTACCTCCTGGAAGCACTGTGAGGCTGACAGTGTTTCTCTGACAGGCTCTGGTGACTCGCAATGGCACAGAAGCTTGGTGATTTACTGCCTGGTATCACATGGCAGCTCTACCACTTGTTCGCTGTGCCACCATGAGCAGGACACTTATGTCTGCTTGGCCACCAGTGATGATGAAGAGTGACAATTTGAAAACAACCTCAAGCATTAGGCTTCATGTTTTTCTTTTCTTTTCTTTTCTTTTCTTTTCTTTAATTTTCTAGGCTAAAAGGTATAAAAGGATGACAACAACATCCTGCCTCATGTTTTCCAGCATGTAAAGCTCAGGGTGCATACGACCTGAGTTCTTTAAAAAAACAAGCAGGGGAAAATTTTTTTAAAAACAGGGTCTTGCTACATAGTTCAGGCTGGCCTTGAACTCACTGTGTAGCCCAGGCAGGCCTTGAACTCTAGCCAATCCTTCTGCCTCAGCCTCCCGAGTACTGATGGAGGAGGAGTATAGGTGGCTATCACCATGTCCAGAACGGAAGTATCTTTTCTAACTTTTTTTAATCCTTTATTTCTGTGGTGCTCGGGATTGAATCTGTGGTCTCACACATGCCAGGCGGTCACTATAGCACAGAGCTACAGCTCCAGCCTGCAAGAGAATCTACACTGGAGTGGATATGAGGTGGGCCAAATTGTGTGCTCTCCATTGGGGTGGATATGAGGTGGGCCAAATTGTGTGCTCTCCATTAGGATCTCCGCAAAGATTCCAGGTTGTGGAGGACTACCTGGGCAGCTCTCCTTGAAAGAAGAGCAATTGTGTCATGTTGCCTGAGCCTGTCCCTATTTTCCTGTATTGACATGTACAGAGGTGGCTAGGGCTTTTCCTCATCCTTTCAGTTGGCTGTAAGCAATGCGTATAGGGTCTAGCGGACGTGCTGCTGATAGTCTGAAGATGGCAGGCGTGTTCCCCCAGAAACCCCCACCTGCTGCCCTTTAATATTAGCTGGGTCCAGACAGGAGGGAGAGCCAATGCTCCACACTATTGGCTGGGATCCAGCCTCAAGATTCTCTGGGGCTATGACTCCCTGGGGCTTGAGACAGTACACATCAGAGCTGAAGCACCGGACCCAAAACATTCGATACTATCTCAACTGTATAATGCAAATTACTGTCTGCCCATCGCTCTCTGTGCTTATTGCAGAGGGGAATGCAGGCCTCCTACCTAGCCCAGCTCACGGCACTCACATGCTGCCTGCCACTCTCAGTCACTCATCCTCAAGCTGCTCCCCTCTTCACAAATGAATAAAAGCTGGGTTCAGAGTTAAGTAAAGGCCTTAGTTCCAGATAGCCATCATCGTGGCTGGGCCTAGGGCCCCTTGGCTCCCCATAACTACAAATATGCCTCTGTGTCTTTATTCTCGCCATGGACTGCACTAGAAGTGATAGATTGGAATTAACTTGATGGGATTCCAATAATTTATCCTTGGGATTACAAATATAGACTTCTTGAGCCGAGACAAGGACCAGGAAGGGCTCTTCTCACCAGGTTCCTCCTTCCCCGGGAACAGAAGCTGTGCCATGCCCCGTAGAAGGCAGTCAGAGACCCATGTCCTTTTACTTCTTTAGCACGTTTGCAATATGTAATGATCACATTCACCGTGAGGAGCCGGCATATGCATGTAACACATCTTCATTCTTTTTACACCCCCCCACCTGCATCGTTTAGGTCCCCACCCATTTGCAGAGGACCCATCTCCCTTACCCTTTTTATAAAGGTAAAGTTGGCAGCTCTGAATGTCGTGCCTGTGCAGGAGTACGGTGCCTTCCTCTGTCTCTTGGCTGCAGAAGAATGGAAGAAGAGAAATCAGAAATGAGGAGTTCCAGGTATTGCTCATCACTTGGTGTAACTGTTTCTGTGCCTTTTCATTCACCTGAGCTGCCAGGTGACACCCCTGGGCCTCCTGGTCTCTCTAGACCCCAGCTGTGTTGCTTACTTGCTGAAATCCCACTCCCTAGTGGGCTTGGTATGACATGTCACATAGTAGGTGATGCCTAGATAGTGTCCCTCCAACCTCCTTGCCCAAGATTAAGAAGTCAAACTTAAGCCTCCAGAAGAGGATAAAAATATAATCATGTAGAGCTCAGATAGGGGCCAGCCAGATAGCTTAGTGGATTAAAGCGCCTGCTTAGGCAGACATAGGGGTTGGAGGTTCGATCCCCGACCTGCCGTTCTGGCCCCATCCACGGGGTACACTGAGCTGGTGATTGAGACTGGGCCTTATGGCACACACCTGTGATCCCAGCACTTGAGAAGCTGAAAACAGGAGTCCAATCTGTATAGTGAGACCCTATAGACTCACCCTGCACTAAAAATATATATTAAAAAAAAAAAAAAAAGACTGGAAATATAGCTCAATGGCACAGCACTTGTCAAGTATGTGCAAGATTCTCGGCTGGATCCCCAGAATTTCAAAAACAACAAAAAATTTAAAGCAAAACTAAAAACCCCCTACATTAAAAAAAAAAAAAAAAAAAAAAAAAAAAAAAAAAAAAAAAAAAAGGGCCGAGTATATAGCTCAGCAGCATAAGCACCTGCCTGGCAAGCAGAAGGTTCACAGTTCCATCCCCAGTACTAAAACAAAACAAACAAACAAGAAACTTAAAAAACTTTCAAAAAAATCAAATCCCATGAAGACACCTTTCAAGGCTATGAGAAAAGATGTTTGCCTCTGTCTCCTGGGATGCCGCGATTTTTGTCTCTTAAAGCCTTCTTCTCCAACTCAAATCTCTCAATTTCCTTAAAAAAAAACAGAAGACAAAAATGGGCCATTAGGGATTGATGGAAATATTGGAGGAGAGGTGGGGGGAACCTGCCCTTTTTTACCTAAATGGCCTGAGGCAAAGTCTGTACCCAGTGTCTCCCACCTTCCCCCTATAACCCACAGAAATCCTCCCCAAGTGTCACCAGTACATCTACCATCTGGGATCCTTTCCTGATCAGACGTAAAAGCATGTGATGCACCATAAAACATGAACAAAGAGGTAATCAGATAGGGTTGCTATGGAGTTGTTAATCATTATACCTTTGACCTTTTAAGACAGTCACTTAATTCCTGATTTCCTCTACCTCCTAGCCCCACTATCCCTTAGAAAAGGAAAGAAAGAAAAATGAACATCAGAGCCCCATAGTTGCATCGATCATCAACTAAGAGTCCCACACCATGCTCAGATAACAAAGGTGCTGGGTGCCATCTACCAGCACAGAGTGGTTGCTGAGAAACCCATCTGGCCCTGAGGCAGGCGAAGTAGGCACCCAACAGAGGCCTGGTACATAAAGGAAATAGAAAACTGGTGCAAAGACAGTGGCCAGGGATGAGTCGCACTGGCTGTAGGTATCAGCAGATCTGGCCAGCTGTCTAGGCAGAGGAGCAAAAAAGACAGGCAAGGAGTCATACCCCAAGGCCACAGCAGGGCTGGGAGAGGCTCCTGCCAGGAAACCCAGGAGCTGGGCATGGCGGCATGTGCCCACAATCCCAGCTCTTGGGAGGCTGTAGTGAGAGGATGGGTTTGAGGCCAGCTGGGCAGCACGAAAGACCTTGTCTCAAAAACTAAATAAACAAGCAAACAAAAAACACCCAAAGAGCCATGCCCATGCTGGGCAGTCTCCCACAGATTCTGCTGTGGAAGAGTAACATCATTCTTTAACCTAGTTGTAAAAAAAATTATTATTCAAAAATCACAGACGTGACATGTATTATTGCTTTAAAATATAGAGAAGCACTATAACATAGACTGGAAACTTTCTACCCTTACAATCCCACTCTCTGAGCTGACGCCACCACTTGTCCATGCACCCAGACTCCCCCAGGCACTAATGCACAGAGCGCTTTCCAGCTGTGAGCCAGGTATTCCTCTGAGCCCTGAGTGAACTTTGACTCATCAAGCTTTGACTCATCCGACACAGCAACAACCCTAGCAGGCAGGCACATCGCTGTCAGATACTTTACAGGACATTAAGGGTTAAGTTGCCTCCTTTGTCTAATGATATGAAAGAACCGCCACAGCAGGAATTTAAACTTTTCCAGCCTTACCCTGGAGCCCGCCTTCTCTCCCTCAGAGAAACACACAGATGTGCAGAATGCTTTTCAACCTATGCAGAGCCATTCTGAAGAGCATTCATACATACTTTTTTTTTTTAAATCTACAACTGTGCTCAATTGCAGGGTGGGAATACTGAGGCCAGTGGTCTCTCCTGCAGCAATAAAGAACAGCTTCACCTGAGTGAAAAGCTATTTGATTACAGTGCATGTACCAAAATTAAAAATTTTAAGGGCCAGCCTAATAGTTCGTGGACTAAAGCAAAATGTGGCAGAACACACCTGTAATCCCAGCACTCTGAGAGGCTGAGAGAGTAGAATCACAAGTTCAAGCCCAATTTAGATAATTTAGTGACCTAATGAGACCCTGCCTCAAAATAAAAAATAAGACAAGGGGCAAGCCAGATAGCTCAATGGATTAAAGTGCCTGCTTAGGCAGACACAGGGACCAGGGTTCGATCCCTGGCATGCCATGCCAGCCCCGTCCTCAGGGCCCACTGTGACAGTGATTGAGACTGGGAGTACTGTGCATGCCCGTAATCCCAGCACTTGGGGGGCTGAAAAAAGGATCACTACAAGTCTGATCTGTGTAACGAGACCCTATAGACCCTATACTAAAAAAATAAAAAATAAGAAAGGGCTGGTGTTGTAGCTCAGTGCCAAACCCTAGGTTTAATTCTCAATATTGCCCCCAAATAGGGAATCAAAATTAACCTTCAGAATTCTAGCCTATAGTCAAGCATATAAAGAACTCAGAAGCCAGAACTCTACTCTAACAAAAAGATGAAGAAACTGAAATATCTTATCTTAGCTCCTTTGCAGAACTGAAGTCATAGGGCAAATGACTGATCCGAAATGGGAGAGACAAGTAGATTCAGAAAACTACAATTCAGGGGCCAGAGAGATAGCTCCATGGCACAAGTGCCTGCCTGGCAAGTGCAAGATTATGAGTTCGAACCCTGGTCCCGTGGAAAAAAAAAAAAAAATTCACTTGAACAGATAGGTGCCTCCACAGGAGCCAGCAGGAAAAAACTAAGCTATCATTGATGAATTGCTGGAGATTTGGGGGTCAAAAGTTTGCTCAAAATGGTTCACAAGGCCAGCAAAATATCTCAGTGGTCTAAAATGCCTGGTTAGGCAACCACAGGGACCATGGTTCAATTCCTGACACCATGCGTGGTGCCAGCCCTGCCCCCAGGGCAGGCTGAGCAGGCCACAAAAATAAGTTTTAACAATGATTCACATGGGCTGGTGAGATGGCTCAGTGGTCTAAAGCACCTTCTTAGGCAAGCTTAGGCAACCGCAGTGACCTCAGTTCAATCCTGGCACCACATACTGCCAGCCTCACCCCCAGGGCAGGCTGAGCCGGCCATAACAGAAAGAAAGAAAGAAAGAAAGAAAGAAAGAAAGAAAGAAAGAAAGAAAGAAAGAAAGAAAGAAAGAAAGAAAGTTGAGAAGAAGAGGAGAAGACAGCAGGAAAAGTGGTATGGAAAAAGAAAACAAAAGCAAGCTATTCACTTTAAAAACAAAACAAAAACCTTTGAAACCTCAATTGTGCAAATACTCTTGCAAATGAATGGACGCCCCACCCTCTCAGATACTGCAGCTCCCTGGTCATGGTTAGGACCCTTCCTGCCTGGAAGCCTGGTTGTAACCCCAGCACCTGTAACTCACCAGGCTGTTGGCCATTGGGTCGGGATTTGGGTCCATCGCAGCGATTCTCTGGTTCACCTGGGGAATGGCTCCGACGAAGCAGGCTGAGGGGGAATCTGCTAAGGAAACTCGGAGGAAAAGGATTACAGGGTTATACACTATGTCTTCTGCTTCATTATTTTGTCTGCAAACATCCACACTTTTCTTTTATGGAGCTGAGGACTGAACGCAAGACCTTGAGCAAACTAAGGAAGCACGCTACTGTGGAGCTGAGGGTTGAGTTGAAGCTTAGCCCCTACCTCATCACATTTCACCTTTGTGATTTTTTTTTTGTCTTGGTGACAGGATCCTGCCCTATATAATACAGTGTTATACAGGCTGGCCTCTTACTCACAATCCTCATGCCTTAGCCCCAAAATGCTGGCATTACAAGAACACCCACCACGTCTGACTATACCTCATCTTATTTTAAGGGGACTGCTTTAAATTGGGCGTGGTGCCACATGCCTGCAATCCCAGCATGCAGGGGGCTGAGGCAGGAGGATCGCTTTGAATCCAAGCTGCATAGTGAGACACTGTACCAAATAAATAAATGATTTTCAAATAATATAAAAGAGACTATTACAGTAAAAGACACATTCCCATGAATCCCACTCAAAACATCAGACACACCCCATCATTCTTGCCACTTTCTTTTTCAAAATTTTTATTAGCACATATATGGAGTACACAGAGGTCAGCCACACTCATCGTGGGGTGTTGGTATGTGGACATAACACACTTGTATTCTTTTCACTCCCTCTTCCTCCAGCCTCAACCCCTAACCTAAGTCTAACCTCAAACAATGCCTGTTTTATTTCCCTAACTCCCACCATGGCTGTGAGCATTTTCCATATGGCTAAACGAACTTAGTACCAATAATTTTTTTTTTTTTTTTTTTTTGCAGGACCAGGGATTGAACTCAGGTCCTTGTGCTTGCCTGGCAAGCACTTATCCTACTGAGCTATCTCCCCAGGCCCTTTAATAATTATTATAATTTTGTGTGTGTGTGTGTGTGTGTGTGTGTGTGTGTGTGGAACCAGGGATCGAATTCAGGACCTTGCACTTGCCAGGCAGGCACTTGTGCCCCTGAGCTATCTCCCCAGCCTCCTATAATTATTTTTAATGGGATGATACTAACCCATTTAAGGGATGGACTTTAATGCACTCAGCTGCCCCTACTGAATATTTAAACTGCTCACACCTTCTTGCAACTCTAAGCAATGCTTAGATGTACAGGGTCATGCACAGAGCTATCTCCGCTGGGTGGCTTTTGGATTAGTTCAGTTTTTTTTTTTAGTGGTATCGGGGATTTAACTCAGGACCTTGCGCTTGACAGGCAGGCGCTTATTCTACTGAGCTATTTCCCCAGCCCAAACTCAGTTGTTTAAGTGCCTACTGGGGCAAACCCAGTCAGGCGCACGGGACTGCAGTTCAATCCCCAGCTTCACATGCCTTACCAGATCCACCCTTAAGGCAGCCTGAGCCAGCTCTGCTCCCCCACCAAAAAACCCTTTTCCATATTTTGGAATGTTTCAGCTCTTTTCTTTTCCCTCCCTCCCTCCCTCCCTTCCTTCCTTCCTTCCTTCCTTCCTTCCTTCCTTCTTGGTACTGGGAATTCAACTCAGGACCTTTCACTTGCCAGGCAGGTACTTATGCTGCTAAACTATCTCCTCGGTCTCTTTTTTTCTTTTTTCCTTGGTGCGGGGGTGTGGAACTTGGGACTTTGTGCTTGCCACGCAGGCCCTTATGCTACATTACATTCCTGGCTCTCAGGGGTTTTTTATTTTAAAAAAATAATTTATAAGTACAGAGTTTCAGTAGGTGCAGCCTACAATCCATCTTGGGCAGTGAGTACACGTTCATAATATAGCTGGTTTCTTTCTTTTTATTCATCTGTCCCCCCCCTTCTCTTCCAAATGCTCCACCCCAATTTTTATTCTTGTTGATGTTATTAATCTTAGCTCCTGTTTTGGCATAGAGTATTCATGTTCATTGGGCTTATTAGATGCCTACACATGGCATTTATTAATTAATTAATTTATTTGGCATATCTTATTCTACTTATTTCCCTTCCCCTCCTCCTACCCCTCGGCCTTGCTCCCCATGCCCCTCCCTGATGGCCAGAGATCATCCCTTTATCCCCTCCTACACATTCTTCATTATTCTCTTTGTTTATACTTTGCCTCACTCAGGT
Organism: Capromys pilorides; assembly: GCA_004027915.1. Classification (NCBI taxonomy): domain Eukaryota; kingdom Metazoa; phylum Chordata; class Mammalia; order Rodentia; family Capromyidae; genus Capromys; species Capromys pilorides. Next base: position 13,625 of record PVKN010020787.1, read on the forward strand.
GAGAGATACCTATGATATTGAAGCTTGTGCCTGGTTTATTATCTGAAATATTTAAGAGAGATTTTCAGAGTAGGAACTGCTGGGTCAGGGGGTCTCCTGATCCTGTTTATCATTGCTTAAAATTCGCTCATTTCGTTGGCCCCCTTGATTCCCCCTCGACTTCATTTCCTTCCGTCTGAGTCTCAGCCAGTTTAGGATGCAGCCTTAATCCCATCTCTCCTCACTCCTCTCCAAGAGCCGGCTTCACTCTCCTTTCTATTACCCTCAAGTGGTCTTACTGCTCCAAGGACTCTTGAGAAATGAGGATGCCAAGAAGGGACATGACAGATCAGAGAAAAGGAAAGGCTTCGTGGAGGCTAAAATGAGCATGGGATTAAGAGATGACAGTGGGCATTAGGAACAGGAGCAAAACGAGCCCCTGCCATGGATTCAGGTGGGATCGCGCTTCCCAGCAGCTGGAGAACGCTGCAGAGGAGTGGAGAGCAGGTGGGGGTGCAGGGCCGTCTGTGCACTTTGCCTGGGGGCCGTGTGACGCCGGATGTGATGGGAACATTCCCAGTTATTTATAACCTGAGAGGGCCATTGGCTGGATGGGCTGGCTGCACCTCTGAGATGGGGTTCTGTGATGCTGGGATGCAAACAGAAGTGAGGATGAGGAGGATGAGACCAGCAAGATGGATAGGGGTAGATTCTGGATGATACCAGAAGGGGCCAACAGAGGGTCAGGACAGAAGGGTTGGCAGGGGAGAGAGAGGAGGGTAGGTAGAGTGGACAGAAAGCTGGGTCCCAAACTCTTTTTTGTGTGTGTAGTTGGTACAGAGTCTCACTCACAGCTCAGACTCTTACTGATCCTCCTGTTTTTAGCTCCCCAGCACTGGGATTATAGGTGGGCGCTACCATGCCAGGACTCAGTTGCAGGCTCAACTGCGCCCGCCCAGGAGCCCAGCTAGTGCAGCATGCGGCGCTGGGGATCGAACCCCAGACTCTGTGCTTGCCTGCTTAGTCTGCTTCCAAACTCACATCTGCCTTATTCTTTCAGCAAATACCTCCAGGGCTTCTTCCTTTTGGACTCCTTTTGATTATATTAGCAACAGAACAAGTCAGGCTGAGGATGTAGCTCAGTGGCAGCGCATCCGCCTAGCGTGCGTGAGGCCCTGGGTTCCATCCCTAATGCCACGAGGATAAAACAAAATAAACAAAACACAGCTCAAGTCAATCCTCTGCAGTCTCATATTCTTTTTTTTTTTTTTTTTTTTTTGCGGGACCAGGGTTCAAACTCATGACCTTGCGCTTGCCAGGCTGGCACTTGTGCCACAGAGCTATCTTCCTAGCCCCAAGTCTCATATTCTTTTAGAGGACAGGCCTCTTGAAGAAAAAAAAATGGGTGTCCATGGAGAGGGCTAGGAGGTAACCTGCACTGCAGACATAGCTCAAATTACGCCTCTGTGACCTAACTCAATCAGGTGCATCTGATCTGGTTTTTAGCACTACTCCCGAAGGATACTGGACAGACATGCCTCTAGATTCTTTCTCATAACACTTTCCATTTCCTTCCATGCACAGAGCGAGACGGCCCGCTGCTCAGCTACTGGCATCACTGGTAAGGCAGTGGCATTGATGATATCCATCTGCTTGCTGTAGTTCATTGTCCACTTTCGTGTCAAGTGACAAAGAGAAAGTTCCCACGTTTAAAAGCTTCTGGGTTCCTCCTCCAGTCTTGTTCTCCGTTTAATCAACCTCCTGGAAATCACAAATAACATACAGCCGTCTTAGAAAACACAAGAGGCGGGCTGGTGAGATGGTTCAGTGGTCTAAAGCGCCTGCTTAGGAAAGCTCAGGCAACTGCAGGGACTGCGGTTCGATCCCCGGCACCACATGCTGCGCCAGCCCCACCACCAGGGCAGGCTGAGCCAGCCACAGAATAAATAAATAAACAAACATATCTGTTGTTTAAAAAAAAAAAAAAAAAAAGGGCCAGCGAGATGGTTCAGTGGTCTAAAGCGCCTGCTTAGGAGGGCTCAGGCGACTGCGGGGACTGCAGTTCGATCCCCGGCACCACATGCTGCGCCAGCGCCACCACCAGGGCAGGCTGAGCCAGCCACAAAATGAATAAATAAAGAAACAAACAAACACAACAAGCAAACAAATAAATAAATAAATAAAAAATTAAAAAAGA
>PVKN010020788.1:0-15806 GCA_004027915.1 Capromys pilorides
ACAGATCGGGCTCTTAGTGATCCTCCTGTTTTCAGCCTCCCAAGCGCTGGACTGAACCCTGGTCCCCGCGTCTTTCCTTGCCAGGAAGCTAATATTCTGAGCTTCACAACGTCTCTCTTGCACCAACTTTCACATTTGTCATGTTGTTATTTCACCAACTTTCACATTTGTCATGTTGTTGTTATTTTTTTTTTCCTTCCTAATTTTACCCCAAATTATATAAACTTTAGGAAGACAGCTCTCGGGCAAGTGCGTTTTGTGGGGGGGGAGGGGAGACGCGGGTTTGAACTCACGACCTTGTACTTGCCAGGCAGGCACTTGTGCCACAGAGCTGTCTCCCCCAGAAGTGCATGTTTATATACGAGAGGGAAGCCTCTGGGACGCTCCCCTGTGCACTTCCAGTCCAGGCTGGGTATAGGAGAGAAGCATTGGGTCCCAGGCTCAGGACCACGAGGCTGATACACTGCCGCTGGGTCCCTGCAAAAGGCAGTGAGCCCTCGTGGCCACGAGGGGGCAGCATACCAGGCCCGTTCCACCCGCCCTTTAGGCTCTCGAGTTTCAAATGTTTATTTTCTTCTAGACTAAAAATAATCATTACTATAAAACAAAATTTGAAAAAAAAAAATTGAACTGAAAAAAGTCACAAAATACATAAAACAGCCTACAGTCTGCCTATCAAGGACAACCGTTTTAAGAGCCGAGGAGATAACTTGGGGACATAAGCGCCTGCCTAGCAAGGTCAAGGTCTGAAGTTTGATCTCCCATATCGCCAAAAAGAAAAGAAAAGAAAACTGCTTAGAGTATATTAATGTATATGGTTCCAAACCTATCTAAACATTATATGCTATATATAAAATTCAATACATTTATGTTTATATTACAGTATTGTATATCTAGGTACAGTAAATCACTTATTGCGTAGACACATTCTAATTATATATGCTTATCTATATTTTTAATACAAAAATGGAATCGTTCTGGACAGCCATGAACATTTTTCCATAGCAAGTTAATTTTGCTAAAATATTCCATAAATGATGGCATTGTGTTGCATTATTTCATTAAAAATAATTGCTGCGAGTAATAAGCACATAGACAATTCTATTTATTCCACTGGAAAGCAATGGCGCGCGTGATCCACAGGTGTCCCCACCTCGAAGCCGAAGCTCCCGGCCCAGGACGCCGTCCCGCAGCCACGAGCGGGTGGAACGCGCGAGCCTCTTTCGCCGCGATCACGCGGGGCGGGGGGCGCGCACTACGTGAGGAAGCCCGGCCGGCCCGCCTGGTCACTGAGCGAAGACAGGGCTCTGGGTCCCAGGACCCTGGGACGTGGCCCCGGGTACCCTCGCGGCTCGCGGTTGGCGGCTCTCGTGGGCGCGCGGGCGCGCGAGTGCCCCGCACGCCGGGTCTGTGGGCGGGCCCCGCGGTGTGGGCGGAGCAGCGGTGGGCGGGGCGCGCGGAGCACGGGGCGGGGCTCGCAGAGCACGGGGCGGGGCGGGCGGCGGCTTGCCGTTCGCCGCTCGGGCTGCAGGGGGCGCTGTGCGGCAGCGCTGCCTCCAGGAAGCCTCACGGGCCTTCGTGCCGGGCCGCGGCGCCGGCTCCCAGGATGCAGTGTGGACCGGCCGGGCGCTGACGGTGGTGGCGCGTTGCAGGCGGAGCAGGCTGCGGGCCGGACACCGAGGAGCGCAGCGGGGAAGGAGGCCGCGCCGCCTGCGGAGAGCTCCGGGCGTTCGGGCCTGCGTGGGCCGCGCGGAGGCGACTTCCTCCGGGCCGAGCTGGGCAGCGCAGGGCCATGGCCGAGGCGGCGGCGGCTCCGGTAAGAGCGACGCGCGCGCTCGGACTCGCGGCCTGGGGCTCCGGCGCCCCGGGCCCAACGCACGGCCCGCAGGCCCCGGGGAGGCAATCGAGGGACCAGGTCGGCCTGAGGCTCGGACGAGCGGGATGCGGGGTTCGCGGGGCCTAGGGCGCCCGCCCGCAGGGCCCCCTCTCTGGGTCGGGCCCCCTACTTGAGGCCAGGTTCCCCACTCGGGCTCGGGCCGCGCCGGGCAGAACGGCCGCCCCTCGCCAAGTTCCCGCAGCGCGGCGCGGCGCCCTGTCCCCGCGGTCCCGCGCCTCCTGCCCGGCTCCTTTCTCTACCCAGCGCTCGGCCGGGCTTCCCTCCCCCAGCTCCCCCCAGCGGCCTGGTGGCACCTGGGAGGTGTCCGGCGACGATTCCGCAGACGCCGCGCGCCCGCTACGTGCCTGGCTGGCGGGTGTCGAGCCAGGCGCTGCACTGGCCCCCATTATTTCATCCTCGCTGCAGACCTGCGGGGTGGGTACTGCTGTTATCTCTGCCTTACAAAAGAAAAGCCCTGGGGCCAGAGAAGTTAGCTTGCCCTGGACGGCTTACCTAGGAAGTGAGGGGGACGCGGTGGCTAGGGACTGGGGGTGCTGGGCAAGCGGGCAGGTTCAGTGGTAGCAGCCATGCAGAACAGAGGGGAAGGGGGCCAGGGGGCCAGGTGGCAGCGAGCTCTGGCGGTGCAGCCCCTGTTCGCCCTTCCTGGCCAGGTATTCTGCGCTTCTGTGATTTGAGCTGGGCTTCTGTGGGAGGCTAGGGTTTCACCAGGCCGAGCTCCTTAGATGGTGGAGCTTTCCACGGAGGGAGAAGCCTCGGGAAGAGGCACCCTGATTCAGAAAGACCCACGGAGCCCGATGCTGGGAGAGACAGTTGGAAGGGCTAGGGAGGCTGGACTTTCTCTTGTGGGTGGGGTGCAATTGAGAGATCCGGTGTCCTCTTAAGAGAAGCTGCTACCCCTAGCGAAGAGTTCTAAGACACTGGGCTGTCCGCCCTCCAGTTGCTGAGGAGCTGGGCTTCAGGAGAGGACCATCCCTGCCTCCCATTGCCGAAAGGCCTGGGGTAGAAGTTGGGGGTTCTGTGAAATGGTAAGAAAACTTGTTCCGGTACTGAAGAGTAATAAATTCTTAATAAAGTAGGAGTCTGTGCTTGTCCCAGCCTTAAGCAACCCAGATAGGATTACAGCAGCACATTTGGGGTGTGATACGACTTTAGGGGTGAGGAGTTAGGTAATCTAGTGGAAGGATGCTACTGGAGTAAATGGATCGGGGATATATGGCAAGGCTTGCCTTAGGGGGCCACCGGGATGGAGGGGGCCACCAAGCCAGAGCCCAGCCCACCCGCCAGGCACCAGCGGTCTCAGACCTGCTCCTGCTCCTGTCTTACCCCTGGCACTCAGAGCCCCATCAGGGACCCAGCCAGAGGCCTACCGTGGCCAGGCAGGCAGAGAACCTCTTCAGTGCTAGCTGGCAGGTTTCTCCTGCTCCCCTTTGTATTTTGAGGTGTCGCTCCACATTCTGGTTCCCAGTGACTCCAAATGAGCCCGTCCGTGCCAGTTCCTAGAAGTCGCTTTATTTTGCAAGCAGTAGCCAAGCTTTGGCCCAGGAATGCTTTCCTTGAACAGCAGACCTTCCATGTTCAGCTGCTGACTGGTGAAGGTGCCCATGAGAGCACCCCCTCTGTGCCCAGGGAGCCCACCCCAGATACGGGTGGGACAAGTAGTCCAGTTCCCCACCCAAAATGTGCTTTCGTCACAGTCCCCAGCTGCAGTCACTCAGGGCTCTGTGGCCTTTTCTGGTGACAGGGAAGCTCTGAGTTTTTTCATCGTTGCCACGTGTGTATTAAAGAATGACTTCGCACATGTCTGCCTTCCTCGCTAGGCTGCAGGGTGTGTCGCTGCTCTTGGGGCAGCCGCACCAGTGTCTTAAGATCTATTGTGCTTACTTAGGAGAGGAGCCGGAACCAGGAGAGAAAAGACTCAGCATCTCGGGGGCTCAGCTCTTGGCTAGGTGAAGATTTGCAGCCTGGTCATTTTAGCTTGTGAGAGAAGGGCAGTTGGGAAGGGACAAGACCAGTTGGTCCTGAAATTGGCCATCCAATATTTTGAGACATGAAAGGCTTTTTAAAAAGGAGGCATGAGATGCTTTTCAGAAACAAGAGAAGAAATTGAGCAACACGCTTGTTTGTGTGTGGAGCAACTGGGGCTTTCTGCTAGGTCATCATCAGTACACAGATCCTGCGCGATTGGCGGGAGCGAGTCCAGGCTGGGCTCTAGTAAATCTGCAGTTTACTGCATCTCTGCTGAAACACCCCAGCAATGCTCAGTCACTGTTTATTTTGCAAAATCGCACAGAGCGCCTGCCATGTGTCAAGTGTGTGCTGTGAGAAGAGGCGAGGCTGCCTGCAGGGTGTTCGCTGTGTCAGGGCTCACAGGAAATGACCGTACAGGGGGCTGAGCACCCAGATAGGAGGCTGCACAGACACGGGCCCAGTCCCAGATGCCCCAGAAGGTGGTGGCCATGTTGAGAGCTGGCACACGATGTGGGGTATCCCCACTTCCCGAGGACTCGGGCTCTGAGTGTCCAGGGGAGATAAACTGTCAGAGCACAAGCAGCGTGGTGAGTGATGCTGGCTTCCCTCTTCTCTTTGCAAAGATCTCTCCGTGGACAATGGCAGCTACCATTCAGGCCATGGAGAGGAAGATTGAATCGCAGGCAGCTCGCTTGCTTTCCCTGGAAGGTCGGACTGGTATGGCCGAGAAGAAGCTGGCCGACTGCGAGAAGACGGCCGTGGAGCTCGGCAACCAGCTGGAGGGCAAGTGGGCCGTGCTGGGCACGCTGCTGCAGGAGTACGGGCTGCTGCAGCGGCGGCTGGAGAACGTGGAGAACCTGCTGCGCAACCGCAACTTCTGGATCCTGCGGCTGCCCCCGGGCAGCAAGGGCGAGGCCCCCAAGGTAACCTTTGGGTGCCCTGGGTGGAGAGCCTGAGGGCCCCGTGGCCAGCATGCGGGTGAGCGAGTGTGACCCTTGTGGTTCCAGGTGCCCGTGACCTTTGATGATGTGGCCGTGTATTTTTCCGAGCAGGAGTGGGGCAGGCTGGAGGACTGGCAGAAGGAGCTGTACAAGCACGTGATGCGGGGCAACTACGAGACGCTGGTCTCCCTGGGTAAGGCCTGGCCCATGCGGCTCCTTGGGGAAGGATGGCGCAAAGCCCTGGGTGTCTCCCTCCATCCCAGGTGTCTGTCCTAGCCGTTGGTAAAGCCCCAGAGGCTGAGTGAGGGAACATGTCCTCCTCCCCTCCTCCTGCAGGTGGTCCTGAGGTCCACACCTCCCCTTTGATCTGGTGATGTGGCAGTTTAGGAGGCTAGTGGCCCCTCCCCTGCCCATGCCCAGGGTAAGGACGCCCTGTTCCTGCTGAGACTCGGAATGCAGGAGCCCTTGTGCTCTAGAGTCCAGCATGTAGCCAGCCTACCATGGGAAATGGACTTCCTGTACCTGCCTTTGTGGGCCATATGGCCTTCGTGTGCCATGCCTTAGAGCCCAGCTGCCCAGGAAGGACATGCAGTCTGCTTCTTGCTGGCTGCTTTCCTCTCAGGATGGCTCTGATGGGACCCCAGAGCCAAGGGCACTAAGGCACGTGTGTGCTCTAGTTGGCAGGCGTGCTGCTGCTTAATGTGCAGGCTCTGCACCCGACCTGCCTGCGCCCTGGGCCAGATAACTCATGCCCAGCAGCAGCCCTGGCCTCTGCCCACCGGGTGCCTGCAACACCTCCCCTGGGTGCTGCACGAGGTTATCTCCAGACTGCAGTAAAACTGCCTACCATTGTGAAGCCCGTACCCCAGGACCATCCTTGGTGTTTCAACTGCCCTCCCCTAGCCCTGACAGGACAGTGGCAGAGCTAACTTTCCCGTCTTTCCTCAGATTACGCCATCTCCAAGCCTGAGGTCCTCTCTCAGATCGAGCAAGGGAAGGAGCCTTGCACCTGGCGTCGCGCTGCTCCCAAGATCCCGGATGCTCCTGTGGACCCAAGTCCAGGTGAAGGGTTGGGAGGAGGCAGGATGCACTAGGTGACCAGGTGGAACAGCAGGACAGGGGCAGGACTGGTGCTTCTGAGTCACGTCAGGCCTCAGGCTTGAGTATTTTAAATCTTATCTTTCACAGCTGAGTTAGAACTTCTAACCTGCTTAGCTGGCAAGTACTCACTGTCATGGAAACAGGCAGCAGAGCCAGGGCTCAAGTCAGGCGAGGACAGTGGAGGGACTGACAAGAAGGGAAGTGGATGTCAGAGATCAGACTCAGAGCTCTGCAGAGCTGCCACACTGCCATCAGTCCCACCCAGAGCTGCAGAACTCGACCCCCGCAAGGGCGAGGGTCCCGTGTACTCACTTCAGGGCAATGTGGATCCCAGATACTGGAACGTGTCTCCGGTTCCCTGGAGCCACTCAGCACCCATGAAAGTTACAGGAAGGATGGGGACAGATTCCTTGCCAGGTCATTCAGCCAGGGAGACCCTATCTCTGCTCAGCCCCCACTTCCTTCACAGACTGTCATTTGTCTTAGGTTCCCTCCTGCTGTGACACCCAGCAGCCCTCCTGCGGTTATCTGGCATGTCACTCGGTGTTGCCTGTTTGCCAGTTACCTCTGCATAGCGCCAGTGCTGTACAGAACTGGCTGGGGCGCCCGCTTTCACTGAGGGGCTTCCTGATGAGTTCAGGAAATGTACTTGAGGGTCCTCTTGGGGCCAACGACAGTGCCGACAGTTGGGAGATGGACTGGTGACACAGCAGCACAGGCTGCATGGGCAAGTTTGGGATACAGGTCACCTCCACCTCTGAGCGTGAGTGAGAGGGTCCCAGGGCTGTCTGTGTGATTCACGCACCGGGTGGGGCTTCCCTGCCCATGTCATCAGCATGACACCCCTTCGCTGCACTAGATGGCAGGCACTGCTCTCTCGGCCGCCTCCCTCCCACACTGCCTCCTGCTGTCCTTCCAGTTGATGATCTCTAGAGCCCCGAGTCCGCAGGTCCTCCGCCTCCAAGACCCCCCCAACAGTCCTCCCAGCTCCTCTCTTCCCCATTCACCTTCCTGTCCCTCCACAGCCAGGCATTGCGCCCGCCCCCTCTGCTGCCTGTCGCAGTGACAGGACTATGATCCCGGGGAACCATCCTGCCTGCCCCACACCCGAGAGACACACTACCTGTGGCAGAGGACACCCCACAGGCCACCAGCCTTCTGCTGTTTCTGACCTATGACATCATGCGGGTGCCCTGTGCTGCCTGGGGGTCAGAGCACCTCAGCCACTTCACTGCCCCAGAGGTCGGCAGCTCGCTGGTGGGCCAAACCAGCCCAGCTCAGCCTACAGCTGAGGGTGGGTTTTTAATTTAAAAGGTCACTTTTTTGGTTTTAGAACCCCACCCCGCTCACAGCCGCTCTCTGCCTGCCCCAGGGCCTATGCCTGTGGCACGGCTCACCAGCCTGGAGACCCCCTTCCGTCCAGTTCTGGGCCCATCTCAAGAGCAGCAGAAGGTGCCCCCTTGACCCTGCACCACTCCCGTGGTGCCCCATTTCTCCGCCCACCTTTAGGGCCAGACTCCTCCTCAGCAAGGACCAGTGCTGCAGGCTCCCACCCTCCCTCCTGCCCCAACCCCCCCTGCCTGGGTCCCCAGGGAGCCCCGTGGTGCTGACGCTCTGCTCTTCCACCTGTTGGGCAAGCTCGCCACCATGGCTCCCTCTTTGTCTTAACTTCATCAATGGGTGATTTATTAAAGACATTTGCATCCTCTGGCCCTGCAGGCTGGAACAGCAGGGTCAGGGCCACACCTGCTGGGGGCCAGGGCTCTGCAGAGCCTAAGGTGGCACGGGGTGTTCCATGGGGAGGTGGAGCATGGTGCCAGCTAGTGCCAGCTCGGGGCTCATCCCCTCCTCAGGACACCATGAGGGCCATCACCTAATGCTGAACGCCTCCTGCGGGCCCCCCCTCCCAGTCCCAAGCCCTGACATTAGGGATGCTAATTCCAGCGCAGGAGTTCGGGGGACACACCCCACCCGCAGCAGGCCTGGGGGCCCCTTTGGCACACAGAGCAAGCACCTTCCTCTCCCAGGCGCCTTCGGTCCTCTGCTCGGTCCTCGGTCCTCTCCTTCCCAAAGCCCACTTCCCAGCCGATGCATCTCGGGATGCACCAACACACAGGGTGCACCCCAGCCGAACCTCTGCCCTGAACCCCAGGCATGCTGCTGTGGCAGCATCTCTGGTGGGCCGGTGCCTGCAGACAGTCCCGGGATACCGCCAGCGTGGCCACCTTGTTTTCCCTTCTGAGCCTGAGCCCTGCGTCTCTGGACAGGGCTTGGCAGTGAAAGGCTGGAAGAGGGAGTTGTTTACACCCCACCCCACTCTGCCTCAGTGGAACGTAAATTTCAAGTGGATAAAAACGATGTTTTGCCATCCCTAGAATATTTCCTAGCCCGGAGGAAGTCAGTATTTTCAATGTGTGTTAAGCTCCTCCTGTAAAGTGTGTGGTGGGTGTGGGAAGTATGTTCCTAATACCACCTCCCTCCGGTTCCTCAACCCGGGTAAGCGCTTGTCCTGAAGGCAACACCTTCGTGCTCCCCAGCCACATTTTAGGGTATCTGTGTCCTCCTGTGCCATAACCGTACACAACAAGGACTTTTACCCAATATTCCATGTTTCAAGTTTACCTGTGTTGATACATACAGATCAAGATCATTGTAGCAGACGCTTGGTATTCAAAAAGTAGCTATTCTGTCATTTCTTTTATCACTGATTTGCGCTGAAGTAGCTTCTAACCTGCCACTGTCACCAGGGACCTGTCGGGTGCCCTTGAACTGTCTTGTCACAAGTCACTTCCGCCATCGTCCTTCTCTAGAGAGCAGATGCCAGGTGCCTCGTGGAGTCTTTGGCACGCTTGTCCCCACCTCCGCCTTTGTCACAGTGCTCTCTGGAGGTCGCAGCAGCTCCTCCCCACAGCAGTTGTGAAGAAACTGTTCTCTGACATCTTTGCCCACTGTATGAGTTTACGCCAGGCACACGCGTCTTGATTTCCCCTGTATTTCCACACTCTGCTCAGGAGTTTATTATTCCGGCCCTGGGAATTGTCTTCTGCCTTTCTGCTTCATTGTTTTCCATTTTCCTGTTGATTCTGGGCTTCTCTGCATATGTTCGACATACTAAGCCTTTGTCTGTTATTTGCATTACAAACATCTTCTCCTAGGCTGGCAGGTCTTTGAACTTTGTAGCTCTTTTGTAGATGTTTGTGTTGCCGGCAGAGTCAAACGGATCAGTCTTTTCCTTTGTCATCTGTGCTCTTCTGTCATAGATACCCTTGCTACCTCGCTCAAGGTCAGGGGGATATTTTCTTTAAAATTTTACAGATTCTGCTTGAAAAAAGTCTTTAATCCATCTATTGTTAAGATGTGTGGTGGCTGCGAGAAAGGATTTAAATTTTTGCTCCACAGAGACATCTGATTTTCCAGCGAAGGTTACAGAGTGTTTTGTGCCCCTTCCCACTGGCTTTGCGCAGGTCGCCGTGCGTGCAGGAGGCCGCTCTGCGCTCTTGGTTCTTGTCCTTGGTCTCGGCCTCCCCTTCTGCAGCCTGAGAAAAGCCTTGTCGTCTAATGGACGAGGCTTGTTGGTTGTACTTCGGTCTTTGTCCTTCCACACGAATTTCAGAATCTGTGTTGAGTCCTCAAAATCCTGCTGGAAGTTTAATTGGAATTACAATCACCTTAGAATTTCGTTCCTGGACAGTGGCCATTGTTACGACCGCTGTGCCTGTCGGTCAGGAGACTCGTTCTTGAAGCCTCTGTCTGTGGTTGAATGAGGATTTGCAGTGTACTCCTGCTAGTTGCTGTTTCTCTTAGACGTGCAATATTTAGAATTAAATACGTTTTGTAAATAGTCACAGTGACACAAGTATGCCATTAACTTGAGTTTAGTAAAAGAGAATTTTTTCTTTTATTTGATCTGTTAAATTATTCAGATGTTCTTTGGATTCTTTAGGTGACACTTATATCCTCCAGAGTTCATATAGAAGTTATCTCTTTTTAAATCTGTATAACTTGAGCACGGCATGGTGACATATACCTGTAATCCCAGCACTGGAAGGCTGAGGCCGGAGAATTCAGTGCAAGTCTGAGGCTTGCCTGGGCTACACAGTGATTTCAGGGACAGCCTGAATTATATAGTGAGACCCTGTCTCAAAGAAACAAAAACAGGGCCGGCCAAATAGTTCAGTGGATTAAAGTGCCTGTAAGCAGGCTTTGGGGCGGGGGTCAATTCCAGGCTGCCATGCCGGCCCCTCCCTAAGACACCAGTTGAGACTGGATATGGTAGCTTGCCTGTAATCCCAGCTCTAGGGAGGCTGTAAACAGGTGGATCACTGTAAGTCTGATCTAGTAGTGAGACCCTGAACACCCTGTAGACCATTCCCTAAAATACAAAAAAAAAAAAAGACAAAACAGATAAATGTGTATAAACTTCCCAGGGTTTCCCAGCTTTGCTGGGACATAGCAACCATGACAGTTGGGATCCCTGTCTATGGACGGCTTATATTTTTAGGGTTTCTATGTAAGTATGACTTTTGCTGTGGTCTTTTGAAGTTACTCCTGGTTTAAAGGAGTTTTCTTCTGCTTGTGGCTGGCCAAATATCTCTCATGATAAACAAGGATTATATTGCAATACCTGCTAGAATTTATTTTCTCCCCTTTTTTAAATTGTGCATTTGATTACTCTGTATTATATAAACAAAACACATAGTGCAAAAAATTGAACTACAGTGCAGAGTGCTGTCTACACCTTCTCAGTGTAAGAACTAGACTGGGCCAGCCCCTCCCTCCTGGCTCCAGCCCCTCCCTGCCTCCTATAGGTACACAGGAAGCGGGTGGGCCCTGGCTGTCCCCGCCTCGTCACACACTGCATAGCTATGCCTGGTTCTAGACAGCTGCTCAGCGGGGTCCGGCCACCCATCCTCGCCCTGAGCCTGCCCGGCCCATTTGGCTTAAGCTCGGGAACGTCCATATTCATGTCCTCTGGTGGAGTTTCTTTTCCTCTTCACTGTACAGTTGTCTGTTTAATGGTTGTAAAATGATGTGTTACTCCTCCTGCTAGTCTCTCTTATCTTTCTGAGACAAGGTCTCGCTGAACAGCTCAGGCTGGCCTTGAGCTCACTTTGTGGCCCAGGCTGGTCTCGTGAGGATATTCCTGCCTCAGCCTCCCAGGTAGTGGGATTACAGGCATGCACCACCATACCTGGCTTGTTTTTGCTTTTAAGGACAGTGCTGTTAAAATTCTTAGCCATAGTCAAAGCTTCTCACAGCCAGGTGTGGCAGCGCATGCCTGTAATCCCAGCACTTGACAGGCTAAGGCAGGAGATCACCAGGAGTTCACATCCAGCCTGGGCTAGTAGTGAGTTCAAAGCCAGCCTGCAGTACAAGGTGAGAGACCCAGGGCCAAGGACATAGCTCAATGGCACAGCACTTGCCTGGCAAACCTGAGTTGGAGTCCTAGTACCAAAAAAAAAAAAAAAACAAGTGAGAGACCCTCTCTGAAAAAGCCAAAAGCAAAAAAACGAAAAGCTCCTCTAGGTCCAGACGGGGGGCTGGGAATGCGCGCTCTGCTCCTGGGTCCTGTCCACGAGCAGCACCTCCCTGAGCACCACGGGATCTGTCGCCCTGAACACAACAGTCTTGGGAATGCTGTTTTCCTCTCTGCCCACCAAAGGGCAGTTGTTTACAATTTGTGGTGTAAAACTTGCATTTTCCAAAAATCCTGCATTATGTCCTCTGCAGGCCACTTGTCCTTCTGTGACATCCCTGTTGATTTCTTCTGTCTGTTTTTCTCTTTTAAGTGTTTTTCTTCCTGATGAGTTCCTTACCTGCTGTAAGTATAGATTTGCGTCAGCTATTGCCATCGTCTCCCCCTCTTGGCGCTTCCTGCTTCTGAGCAGTTTTGGGGACGAGACTGCGGGCCGTGTACCTCCAGACAAGCACGCCACGCCGGGCTCCAGGCTCCGGCCTGCGGCCTGCATCTCAGCATGCTCGTTTCCTGGGCTTGCTCTTTCTGGTGGTCCCATCTGTGTCTTTAGCAGTTAAGACATGTTTCCCCAGGGCCAGCCAGATAGCTCAGCAGACTAAAGCGCCTGTTTAGGCAGCCACGGGACCAGGGTTCAGTCCCCAGCTTGCCGAGCTGGCTCCGCCCCTGGGGCGCTGTGAGACAGTGATGCTGGGACACCTATAGTCCCAGTGCTTGGGAGGCTGCTGACAGGAGGATCACTGGGAGTCCGATCTGTGTAGTGAGACCCTGTAGACCCTGCACTAAATACATTTTTTTAAAAAATGTTTCCCAGCCTCAGGGTTAAATGACCACAATTTCATGTTTCCTACCAGAAGTTCTCAGGTTTTGCCTTTGTGTGCCCCAGCTCTTGTTGTGTGCCCCAGTTCTTGTTCACCAGCACCTCGTTCTCTTCCTTTGCTGTTTCAGCAAACCTTCAATTTGCCGTAGCAAATGCCAGGAGAATCCAGCTGGGCTTCATGCGCAGGGCTGCATCCAGCCTGCACGGCATCTAGGCAGGATGGCCCGCCCTCGGGCCGCCGGCGCCCCGTGTCCCCGTGTCCCCGCCGTCCCCGCTGCAGCTAGTAGTAGCCTTGGCGAAGCTGTGCTTGCTTTTCTTCCACGAGCTCTCACACACTTGTCGGTTATATTCCTGGGCTTCTCGTGTTCTTATCCCTGTGGTCTGTGGTACCTGTTCTCGGCTTGCATTTTCTATTGCAGATCTCTGTTGGGACTGGGAGGGGTGGGGCACAGTGCTGCCCTGCCTCAGGCGCTTAGCTACGATGACGGTGCCGGTGCAGTCCCGCCGACTCCAGGCAGCCCTGCTAGTGGTGTGAAGTCTGTGCTCGACAAGAGGTGGGGAGCAGGGGTCAGCACAGTGCCCCCGGGGAGCGGCACACCCCTGCTGCTCTGCTTGGGACAGACCCCACCATGGCGCTTCTGACGTCAGCTCAGCCTGAGCGTTCCTCCCCCACGCACAGGTGACAGCTGCCCCCTCCGTTGCCAGGGAGAATGGCGCAGTCTTCCAGGCTTCTGTCCATGGCAGAGAAGAGAAGAGGTGGTTGTGGTTGATCAGCTCCTTCAAATACCACAGGTTGTACAACTCCAGGGCCTGTCATCTATTGATATTTTCAGCCTGAAACCGTGCTAAGATTCTCACCAACGCAGAGCATTTTACAAAAAGTGCCTAATGATTCTGATTTTCTGAAAAGTTAATCGCATCACCTATGAGTAATCATTTTTTTTACTCCACAATTTTTTATGGTTTATTTTGTCCTCGTTTTATTGTGCTGGCTGAGAAATCCCAAAAAACCTTAAATAGAAATAGGTCTATGATTTTAAGAGAATACTTCTCTCTCTCTCTCTCTCTCTGTCTCTCTCTCTCTATATATATATATATATATATATACACATATATATATATATGTATATACATTTATTTTATTTTATTTTTTTGTAATGGTCTGCTCAGCCTGCCCTGGGGGTGGGGTTGGTACAGCATGTGGTGCCAGGGATTGAACTGCAATCTCTGCGATTGCCTAAGCTTGCCTAAGCAGGCGCTTTAGACCACTGAGCCATATCGCTGGCCTTAAGAGAATATTTCTTAACATTTCACACTAGGAATACATTTACTAAAGATTTTGTTTGTTTTTTCTTTTCCTTTTTAAAACAAAGTCTCTGTTCTTCTCAGGTTGGCCTTGATCTCACTTTGTAGCCCAGGCTGCTCTCAGATTTGCAATAATCTTCCTGCCTCAGCCTCCAGAGAATATTTTGTTTTCAGCTCCCTTTGTCAGGCTGAAGTAACCTTCCACATTTTGGGGCAGGTGTTTTTCATAGAAAACTGGAATTTCATAGAACACTTTTTTCTTTTTCAATCTACTGAGATTATTTTTCCCCTCAGCTGTTTTCCAGTGTTGAGCCAATCTTGGAATCCTGGAA
This sequence comes from Capromys pilorides, assembly GCA_004027915.1. Classification (NCBI taxonomy): domain Eukaryota; kingdom Metazoa; phylum Chordata; class Mammalia; order Rodentia; family Capromyidae; genus Capromys; species Capromys pilorides. Next base: position 13,838 of record PVKN010020788.1, read on the forward strand.
ACAGCCCTGCCTGAGCGCTGGTCCTTTATGTGTACTGCTGGGTATTGCTGGTTCTGTCGTTTCAGACACTCAGGTCGTTATTTGTGAGTGACACGGGCCTACGTGTCCATTCTCAGCCTGTCTTTTGTTTTGTTTTTTGAGATAGGAACTCACTCTGTGGCAGTTCTCTGGCCTCGGCCTCTCAAGTGCTGGGATTGTAGACATATGCCACCACGCTCAGCAAAGGGACATTTTAAGGGGTTTTTTTTGTACCAGAATCAAACTCAGGACACCATGCTGGCCATGTTGGCCAGGCAGGCGGGCACCGTGCTGCTGCGCTCGCTCCCCGGTCCCTTCCTTCCATTTCGACTGCTGCAGTAGGCACAGAGCTGGGCTCATCTGGCCCGGAACGTTCACTGGAAAGCCTCGGCGCAGCCCCGGGGCCTTGAGTCAGCCTGGTCACGCCGCGCTGAGCACTGCTCTCGTTGGCTGCGGTGAGGACAGCACTTCTAGTCCTTCCCGGTCGGTACTGCTAAGTTGTAAGGGTCTAAAGATTTGTCCTTCTCCCCTGGGTTCTCAGATGACTTAGAATAGCGCTCGGAGCCCCTCTGTCCTGTTGGTCTGCAGCACCCACATCATTCCCTGCCAGAGGTGAAGGCTTCCTTCTCTGCTCCTTGTGCTCCCTTGTACGCCTATGTTCATTACTTCATTCAACTTTGTTCAGGGATTCTGTTGTCATTTCTTTTGTAACACCTTGCCGCAATGTCTTGGCTCAGTTTTGGACTTGTCTTCTTCAGGGCTATCAAGTTTCCTCCAGCTGGGCGAGGCGGCACATGCCTGTAGTCCCAGCACTAGAGAGGCTGGGCTACAGTGAGTCCAGCGTCATCCTAAACTGCATGGTGAGACCTCTCTCAACAAGACGATAGATAGACAGACAGATTCCTCTAGTTACTCGGGTAGCTACAGCCTCTATCTTCTAGTTTTCATTGTGATTTTTCCTTAGACTCTCAGATTACTTAGAAAGTAATATTTTTTTTGGTTTTGTTTTGTTTTGTTTTGTTTTGGCGGGATCGGGTTCAAACTCACAAGCTTACACTTGCCAGGCAGGCACTTGTGCCACAGAGCTATCTCCCTGACCCCTGAAAGTAATATATTTTTTAATTTTAGTACATATGAGCTGTTGATTTCCAACCTGTGTTATAGCTACAGAGGAGAATATATGAGATGCTAATCTTCTAACATTTTCTGAGCTTTGTTTTATAACCTAGAAAGTGTTTCTTCTTCCTTCCTGTTCTGTGTGGCTGGGAAGGATGTGGTCCTGTGTTTGGTTTCTCCTTTTGTTCGTTTGATCAGATTTGTTAATGGTGATGTTTGGGTTTCCAATGAGCTCTCACTGACCATATTTATTAATTATAGAGATAAGTGTCAGAATCCCTCTGCAGGAGGGCAGGCCTAGCCATTCCTCCCTGTAGTCTCTCAGGAAGCTCTGTTATTAGCTTAAAAATTTAGGATATTTTTATCTTCCTGGCCAGTTTACTATATTAGCACAGTATGGCATGCATCCCGTCTTCTTTTGAAATTTTAAGGGCTTTTGTTGTTGTTGTTTTGTTTTCCTATTTTAGGGAAGGGTCTATAGGGTGTTCAGGGTCTCACTACTAAATCGGACTCATAGTGATCCGCCTGTTTACAGCCTCCCAAGATCTAGGATTACAGGCACGCGCCACCATGCTCAGTCTTTTTTTTTTTTTTTTTTTTTTTTTTTTTTTTTTTTTTTTTTTTTTTTTTTTTTTTTTTTTTTTTTTTTTTAATTTTTATTTATTTATTTATTTGTTTGCTTGTTGTGTTTGTTTGTTTATTTATTCATTTTGTGGCTGGCTCAGCCTGCCCTGGTGGTGGCGCTGGCGCAGCATGTGGTGCCGGGGATCGAACTGCAGTCCCCGCAGTTGCCTGAGCCCTCCTAAGCAGGCGCTTTAGACCACTGAACCATCTC